>JAUCBJ010007534.1:0-50541 GCA_032718475.1 Nemertoderma westbladi
TTACAATAACTGCAGAGTAGTGGTTAGCGTCCTCGCAAACAGAACCTATAGTGCAGTAGGTCACTGCAGCATCTATCATATTAAAATGGAAGGTTTTAATTTCAGACATTTCACACAATTGCATAATTCTGCACTGGTTAGCGTCCTCCCCAAACACGAAAACTATGGTGTAGTAGTACTCTGCCAAGTGCCAAGTATCAGCAAAAAAGCATTCATAAACAACAAAATTGTAGGTTTCCTCAGACATTTCATCCCCAAATAGCGGCAGACTGTAGATTGGTCATTGTCTCCCCAAATACACAACCTACGGTGTAGTATACTCTGCTTGGTATCAGGAAAAAAAAACATAAACATATTGTGTAAAGGACCTAAGTATCAGCTAAAAATCATTATTAATAACTAAATAGGATAAGATTTTCACTTTAAGACATTTCGCCTCCTAGTGGCAGACTGAAGAACCGGAAACTGGTCGGCGTCCTCCCAACAACCTATGGTCAGGTAGAATTTCTTCTTCAAATTGTCAGTTAGAACAGAGTGGTTACGATGATGCAACTGCTGTTATAATTTTCTGCTTGCTGACCAGTAATTTGGTCGATAACAAAACAAATACAGAATAACGCCATTTTACCTCAAATACGCATTCATGCAAGTATCAAGTAAATGTGTAAAAAACCAGCCTCGAGATAGCCTTTATGTTCACGGGCTCAGGATGGTCTGCATCATATAGATGCAGTGATGCACGAACATGATAGTGTCAAGATCCAACTTGTAGGATGACGGACTGACGACCTGCTAGGCCTACCTCGCTAGCACTACTACTACTAGGATCGGCATGCTGCATTGCAGCTGCATTTTTAAGAATGCTGTGCCGGCTTGTCAACAAAATTGCACCGCCACAACTCCCTATCACCCATGACATTTGCTAGATCATCCGCATCTTTAAGGCCAGTGTCCTTTAAGATGCGTCTCAAGAAAGTCATGGGCTGTCCACCATGCTTATTCACTCCATGAGGCTGCCAAAGTACAAGATTATGCACTGGCTGGTCCTCACGGCGAAAGCAATGTCCTGCAAAGCGGAGGCGATTTTGTTCTAGTGTCAAGCTTGGGGGAACCAATGAGACACCTCCAATGTTATATAGTGTCTGGTTGGAGATGTGTGCATTGTACTTGACACAATGTACCCGGCGTAGCATTCTTGTGAATGTGCCATCCAGAGATTTGGTGTCCTCAGCAGTTAGAGCCCAGCATGGACTCCCGTAGAGGAGTACTGGAACTACTGCTGCTCTAAATAATCGGACCTTAAGTTTCCGATTAATTCTAGGTGACTTCCAAATCCTGGAAAGCCTATTCAAGGCTGCCCATGCCTTTCCCTTACGTATTCGAAGGTCCTCACCTGACTTCCGGATCCATGATCCCAGGTAACAGAAGTCGTCCACATGCTCAAGCATACCATCCTTTGAGCTTATGCTCATCCGATCAGAGTCTTGCTCGCTAGCACCCATCCATCCGGTACACTGCAAAAACGAATAATTGAATCATTTTGTGTTTATGATTATAAACATGTGAACTGAAAAAGCTAATCTAAGATTTACTGCTTGTTCTTACCAATATTAGTCAAGAACCAATCAAGGTAGTTCCACTCTTCTGCTCTCCTGCTGGGTCCTATTTATTGAGATTACTACTTAACCAACCCAGCCTGCCTGCAGGCCACCTCAAGATATGATTGGTCTGCCAGTAGCTAGCTACCTTGCTAACACTTTACTCTCAGCTTTGCCAGGCCTGTGTACTGCCAAAAGGAATATTCGAAACACTTAGTGATATTGACACACAACATATTGCGGCAACCACAAAATTCACACAAGAAAACGTGTAAAATTAGTCTCCAGGATAGCGATAGTTTACGTGCTCGGAACAAGAGCTTCCCATCGATGTATCATTTGTTCAGATTGGTGCTCGTGTGTCGGAGCGTATAGCTTGGACAGACTCACAGACAGACAATGCATATTTATATATATAGATTATTATAGGTCTATAAGGTCAGAAGGTAGCAAACTAACACACTTTTCTTTTTCTGTTGTTCAACATAACGCACATAAACAGCATAATGCCTCGAAAATATGTTTGGAAGCCAGGTTCGCAACCATACTTGACAGGGTAGGCTCAAAGCACCATGGAAAAGGCCTTAAATGCAGTAATTGACCATGGCAATTCCATCAACAAAGCTTTGAAGGAAAACGGTGTTCCTTATGGAACATTGTACAGAAGAGTCAATTTGGGTCCTACATTAAAAAACCATGGTGGACAAACATTTCTAACCATGGAAGAAGATAAGAAAATTGTTAATGTCATTTACACTGTTACAGAGTGGAAATGCTCACTTAAGGGTATAGATATCATTCTTCTCATTAAAGAATATATCGATTCTACTACACCTGGGGCTGGAGGTTATAGGTTTAAAGACAATCGACCGGGTCGAGATTGGTTAGAAAACTTTAAAACTCGGCATTTAACATCCAGGATGGCTCAAAATGTCAAACTGGAAGGTGTCCCTGAGACACACATCTTCAATTATGATAATAATAATAATAATTTATAGAGCGCCTTTCTGGGCATTATTTCAAGGCGCATAAGACCAATGTAATGGACGATCCAGGGTCGAGGAGTGCCATATGTTCTCGGGGGCTGAGGTGTGTTGAACAAAAATCTGCCCACACGAAATCATCAACAAGCATCATGTTTTGTGGTTCAGCTTCAGGGAAATATCAGCCTTCTATGGTGGTATACAAGGCTGAAAATCCAAACCAGCTTTGGGGTCATGTATCAGAGACCAACATGAAATCTGGTTTCAGGGCCTGTGGGCTGTACCCATTTAGTCCAACAGAAGTAATTAAGAAATTACCTAGGGACGAGCCTGGTGATGATGAGCAACGTTCAGTGTTGAATTCTGCCACAATTAGTGTTTTAAGAACTTCTCTCTATGGTTCAAATACACCAGTCCATGTCAAGAATAAAAGAGGGAAGAAGATCATACCTGGAAAACGTGTCATATTAAGTGATAACCGATAGCCTGTGTCTGCAGTTACACAAAACGAACAGCACAATCATCCTGCATCTGCTTCAGCTCCAGCAGCTCCAGTCTCGTGGTCACCTAAAAGGAAGAGGAATAGGATTATTGAAGAAGAATCAGAGGAGGAAGAGGAAGTATCAGAAATTTCAGAAGTTGGTTGTAGCAACTGTGATGAAGCTACAGAGAGCGATTCTGTCATCGACCCACTAAATTGTTGCCAAATATGCAAATCCTGGAACCCCCCTCGACCAAAGGAGAATAATGCCTATCTTTTGTAGTTACTTTACTTTGCACGTTTTATTTCAGCATTAATATTTTACTTATGCTACATACCTACGGTACCAAATTTATGTTCCGTATAACTCCATATTTTTGTGTTGTATCCTATAGAATATTGTAAACATGTCCCTTATTTGCCTTGTTTGCCTTTCGTACTGTATGTTGTCGAGTATGCTTTGCCGGGTTTTAATTTTGAATTTATTTGATGTTGGTCAGCCTAGTAATTACGCACAAATACAAGTACAGGTCAAAGGAGACTCAATACCACAACTTCATAAATATAATCTTCTCTCATGCACAGCATGGCATCAAAGACCCTCAGAGATATAATTTCATCTAGGGAACACAATGCTTCAACCATCTAACACTCCATAAAAGTCAGACCTGGGATGTGCATTGTGCAATCATTCTCTAATTAGTTTTTACTTTTTTTAATATGGTCTGTTTATTCTGTTGATAGAGACCCAGTTGAAATACAGTTTTTTGTAATATATATTTATTTCTTAATAATAATTATTATAAACTAATTATGAATTCGTAAATAACTAATTTACCTCATTGTCAGAAATTTTTCCCAGACATGTGACCTTACTTGACTTCTTGATGAGTAGTATATTTCAGGGCACTTTTAAAATATCTCTAGATTTGCTCCCAGTTATTTAACTGGTACTCATTTTATGACCCCAGTGGATGAAAGGCTGAGTTGAGTGGACCCTGGCGGGGCTGAACCTACAACCAATAGAGTGCAGGCCTGGTGCTCAACCAACTGAGCTACCCCACCGATTATTATTGTCATTAATGAAAGACCCATTAATATCTCCAGCAATAACAACTTTAAAATGATGTTAATAGTCTTATGTTCAATGCCAGAAAGATGTCTAAATTTGTGGTCACACCTGCATCAGACTTATTCTCTGTTCAATGATGTATGCAAAGTTAATCAACCATAAAAAAGGATTTCAATGGTATTAAGATCAACTGGTTGAAAACTCAAGAAGTTGCCATTCAGAAGCAATATCCATATATACTGTACGTGTGGCCAGGAACGAGATAATTGAGCTCGATTGTTTCAATGTGATCGGAACGGATTAGTTGGTGATAAATCATGGCTAGGACTCCCCGATTTTTATTTTGCCCCCCACAACTGTCACAAAAAACTTTACATTCAGATTCGTTGGCAGATCGATGCTTCGTAAGTACTGATAAACACAACTAGCTGTTTCATTGGCTCCACGTCCTGCCTGCCACTCCCCCCAAAGGTAACATATACCACGATTCGAATTGCTTTCGTAGACAGACTGATTATACTGTGCCAGTTTCCTACTATAACCAGTTACATAGAGTCACCATGGGGTGTATTCAATATCAATACCTTTTGTAGGTCAAAACAAGGGGTGCGGGTGCTAGGGGGGGGGGGGGGGGTGGTAGACAGAGAGGGGGGGGGGGGGTGTGTGGTTGGTATAGAAACGGAGGAATAGAAAAGCCAGCAGCAATAGAGGAAAATCAGCCTCTCACACCTCTCTTGATACTCCCCAAATACTTACACGAATATCACAGTACTGTATTAGTACATAGAACCACATTCATGTCTGCCAGTCCATGTTAATGTGTTAGTCTTAGTAGTAGTCTCAAATTTCCCGCCTTGTAACCAGGTAACATCAGTTTGCGGTGGCTTAATTAACTCTTCATAATTTCATTATTAAGATTCTTTGTTTTATAATAATTAATACCTTATTTATATTATTGAAAAAAAACAAATAAGCAATAATCATATATATTATTACATTATCAGTACTTTAATAGGAACACAGGGAATATCCATTATCGATTCTGTACACCAAAATATATGCATCCTAAAGCCAATACAGTAGGTTATTAACATTATTATTACTGTTCGGAAATTCCGCAATAATTAATTTTACACATAACAACTATTAATGCACTAATTGTTAGTCCGAAAGTAAGGAGGGGGGGGGGGGGGGGGGGGGGGTAGAATTCCTTATTAGAGATTAGCCCCAATGTCCCTTTCGTCAACCCAAGGTGTTGACGGGACATTGGGGACCTTGTTTAGTACCAAAAATATTTCAAATTTTATTTAAAACCAACAAAAAAATATATCAAAGAATGAAAACTAAATTTTACTTTTTAACAAAATACTTGGTTAATATTACTGTAAGTATTTGCATTAAAATAAAAAATTTATTTGCATAATTATCACAAAAGCAACTTTACATTCTTTGCTTTTGTAAATACGCTAAAATATATATCAGTATTTGTATAAAATGCAAAATAATAAATTAAATAAATTTTAATTATGAAATATAACAATATATTTATGGTATATAGCTATAGCTGTTCATACTATTAATATATTTACATAATATAATTCATATTATTATTATTTAGTATAATATATTAAAGATTCAATACTAAATTGTGAATTTAACTTGTTCAATTAATAAAATAATTTCTGCACATGGCAGTATAGGACCACAAACTTGATAAATGGGCATACATTTAAACCAATACGACGTCACAAATGTTAACACAGTAACTGTATATCGGCACAGGTTATCTAAAGTCAATCGATAGACAATAACAAAATTAAAAATCATTAAATAACGCGGTAGTTTGGTATCCCTACCCGGATGCGGTTTGGATGAAACGAAGACATGAAAGTTAAAAACTCAACGAACCAAAGCGTGACTGGTCGACTGATGGATACCGAACCACTCGCGAATTTAAACTGGGGATCCCAACTCGCTCCGGAACGCAACCCATACTGCGATAATAACTCATCGCTTGCTGTTGCACTGAATTGCTCTACCGCAGTTGACCCACGGAAGTTTTGCACTTTGTATTTCAGTATTTCGTGCCGCTGATTCTAGAGCCTAAGATTTCATCGGGTAACCGTTGCAAGTACCATAAACCACGCGCTGTAATCGTACCGATACCACAAAGTCTCTTTAGTTTCACCTGCATGTTTGCTTTTAGCGAAGTCCTGCTTACGAGGCCAAGGGCCGGAAGTCGCGATGATAGAGTTCCGGTACGAGCCTCTCTCGACCTTCGCCGTCCAGAAATATGTGAGAACATTATCGCAAACGTACTGGCACCCAGTCAGCCAGTGCCAATTTGTCGTCAACGTTTAAGACTCAGCAGTCATCTCTACGCAGAAGGAGATGAATCGTTAGGATAAGCTGCAAGTGATCCTCACCTCATAGGGATCCTCGGATATAAGGATTACAACGTCCGAACTCGAAGTTTAGAACTGCAGTATAATGCAGGCAGATTGTATAAAATAAGCAGTAGGTAGGTAGGTGGAACTTAGAACAGAGGGAAGTCGGACTCCTGAGTTTACTAAAATCCTAAGGTTATTAGCCGCTTGCGTGACTGCCGGTTTTGTTCGAGTTCGCTCGACCTAGTAGTAGTACGGTCACTGTGGAATTGTTACTGAAAGAACAGTTGATATGAGTAAACAGAAATGCCTAGTTCAATAGGGGCCTAGTTTGTAGTTCAATCACAGTACTGCAGTATTAGACTCACTAAAAATTAAAAAATATTCAATGAAATACTGAAATAGGCCTAATTATACAACAACCATCAGACCGTACTGCCGTACAGTCGTACCGAACCTGATAACCTGCAGACAAGCCTAGAATACAAGTACAAGGTATAGTATGTAGGTACGGCAGTAAGGCCTGTGGAAGTATGGGCGGCGGTCTGGCGGTAGCCTACTGCAGCAGGCGTTCCAGTTGTACCGCAGACAGGTAATACAGTAATAGGAAATGAAACACTAACTGCTGATGAACTGCTAGGCCTAGCAGAAGAACAGTGCCAGTACACATAAGGCTGCAAAGTCAATGCTAGCAGCAGCATTCAAAGAATGATACCACACAGCCAGCTGTGAGTTCATTATCCATGCCTCACACTAAGAGTGTTGCTGCTGCTAGGATACAAATTATCTGTTATTGGCTAGAGCTGTACCATTGGTTGGCTTTCATGTTATGATATTCAAATGGATTGATGGAGGGAATTTCAAAATGGTCAAATAATACAACAATAATGAAATTTTTAATATGATGTGCAATTATAAAAATCGATGTAACTCTGGTGCAACACGACCGTATTCGATGAAATTTTCATTGTTACGTACGGTAATTAATGCGTTTACAATTGCTATACTCAATATATTTATAATCGGTATGATTTTTAAACTATAAGAGTTTAAGGGCCGGGAATTGCCAAATTGTGGCTACGTAGGCCAGATTTGACCACAAAATTGACCAGGTTCGTGCAACTCTTGAAAATTTTGGAATATGTCAATTTTGTTCTACTATCATGTTCTATAAATGACCAAAGTTAAAAAAAATATAATTCCTAGGAAGTTGTTTTATTTTTGATAAATATGTAATTTTATGGTGAAAATTGGTTAATTTCGTTAAAAATTAGTGAAAATTTGACGGTTTGGAGTAAAATTGGGTGGGTTGGGCCAACTCATATAAATTGTTGCCAGTGTTATTTTTCTTATCCTAAAACGTTCTTTAATTGAGCACAGTTTTAGAAAATATAATTCCTAGGAAGTTCTTAAACTAAAGCTCAGACTTTCAAAAAGACGGTCATTTAACGGACTTTTTTTTATTTGTCTGTCATACCTACACATATCGTTGAAATCGAAAATGGCATGCATATTCGGATTCAGCACACCAAAATGTACCTATATAGTATATTTTGAGGTAATCTGAGGCTAAAATAAAAAAAAATGAAAAAATGAAAAAAAATTGCGCCAAAATTTGCCAAACTTCCAAAAATACTTAACTTGCTCAGATTTTCATGAAATTTGGTACGGATGTGCCCAAAGCAATTCTAAGAAACTAATTTGAAGGATTTACGGAAAAATGCAATTTAAGCCGATATATCGCATTTTGAGTGCCTAATTTTAGGCTAAATTTCAAGAAAATACAGATTTCCTAAGTTTGGCCCTTATTTACTACAAGAAGCAAAGACTTTTTGTATTAACATTAAATGGATAAAATGTAGAGCTATCTTATCCATCTGTGATGTTAAAGTTTCAGAAAAATATAAACAGACAATTCGGAGAAAACCACTTTCTACCAAAACCTATTTTGTCAACTTCCAAAATTACCATTTTTCGGCCCCAATTTCCAGCCCTTAATATTCAGGCAACGCACAATATCAATAACAGTAATGGAACTCCCATCTTCCCTCTATAAAACGCAAGTGGAACGGTTTCGTTCTAATTAAAAGATACAGAGCTATAACGATTTAAAAATTGTCAAAAATATCCAAATTTGGCCCAAAATTGGCCAAAAGTTAAATTATTGGCATACTGTTAAATATTTTTGGCCAATATTTTGACCTGATGAACAACTGTATTGGATATGTATTCGGTATGAGTTTCAATCGAAATAGCCAAGCTGCTTTGGTGATAGCGAGAAAACAATGTAAAAATTTACCATTTGGATAATTTTTGGGTAAAATTAAAATGTGGCCAAAATGGCCAAATTTGGCTAAACGAAATTTTTTAATGAAACTTGCAAATTTATCCGCGCACAAAGTCTCCGGAGAACATTTGAAGATTTCAGTCGCCTTCACTCCGAATTTAATCATTTAGTGCTAGAAGTTTCCAAATTGGGGCAAAAATCCACATTTGGTGGCCAATTTGGAAATGTTGGGAAACTAAATTGAAAAAACAAAACCGTACAAAATTCTTAGAATAACAAAAACTACAAACGTGGCAAATTTCAGAGAATATAATTCCTAGGAAGTTGTAAAACGCCCCGAGTAAGCTCCACTTTCTATATACTAATGTTGGAACGCCTACGCCCGGTGTGGGAGAATCCTCACGAAGGATCCTCCCACGTTGTGTTGTTTTTAGGTTTACATAAGAACCGCATATCCAACTAGCAACAATGTAATTATATTCGGCCTCCTTGGACTCACTTTGACATTTCAAGAAATAGTTATTCACAGCATTCTTCTCTTCCACGTGAGCTTTGTATTCTTCCTCACTGTAATCACCACCAGTATCTTTTCGATGACAAATAATGCATTTATCCTTCTTGGGTTGGTGAAAACCAACGTTATAGTCACTTAGAAAAATCAATCGAAATGTCGATTTTGAGACCTTGTCTTTAAGCAACGTGTCTTTCTTATAAATGCGATAAAGATTGGTCAGGTTCTTGAAACGCTGAGGCAGGTACTTGCGGCGGGAATTATTTCGAACATAGTGCGGCTCCATTATTGGCAGCTTATTTATGAATTTGTGAACAGATGCTCTTATACCAGCTTTTCCCCGAGTGTTTCCACCACGTTTGTCTTTAGACGGAAGCTTAGCCTCAGTTCTGTGGCCCAACATCCACCTAACCTCCTTTTCACCAACACTCAATGTTCCCAGGAAGAATGCTCCGCACACCTGCTCTTTTTGGCCATCTTTGAGCAAGAAATAACTCTTAGAACTTGATCTATGTTTCGTTATTACACTCGATGACTTCTGCTGTGTTCCACCTACACGAATCATGGAATTGAGAAAGTTATGGCGACCTTGCCTCTCATCTGTTTCCTTCCAGTACAAGTCGAAATTATGCTGTCGATCTCCATCTGTCCATTTCCCAGAGCATCCATGGGGACGATTGCACTTGCCTCATACTGCGAGCTGGTTTGACCTTCCTGGATTTCGTGGTATATGACAGACCCTTCTCTCGTAGGTTGTGCCTCTCTTTGCTGCTATATGGTTTGATTTTCCTGCCTTTCTTCATTGGATTGGGGGCTTCAATATAAGTCTCTGTAGGCTGCTTAACATCTGCAGAATCCTCACTCTCGCTACTTGGATAATAGTTTGGATCACTACTCGGATCTTGGGGTGCACTTTCTAACTCACAATCCTGTGGTTGATAGCAGAAACCTGTATTAAATATGCTACCATCTGTACCTGGATCTAGTGATGCTCATAAATCATGTTCTCCATCTTCGCCAATCTCACCTACAGCACGCACAACCCCAAGGTCTAAATATTGTAATCCACCCCATTGATCTATATCTTGAAAACCTCCCAATAAATCATCGTCCCGAAATCGACAGAATTGCAAATCCACGTCGTGGAATGCATCTGATATCCCCACATCAACTTCAGTATCCTGCTGTACTTCAAACTGTATTTCCTGGGCTTCTCCCAAGATTATATCCTGAAGCCCACTCCACAAGTTGACATCATGTGGGCCAAGAACATTATCACTGTCGCTGGAGATATCTAGGACACATAACATAGGATCCAGATCTGTTGTGATCTCTTCATCCTGTGCAGCCACAGAAAGTCTTTCTGTGGCTGCATTGACGAAATTACCGTTTGGGGGTCTATATGCGGTGCTACAGTATGTATGATCTGACAGAAGTGCTACAGAATCTTTAGAGCACCCAGCTTTACTTTTCTTCTTTTCGTGTTGTTTGGCGTTGTAGCAGTAGGAGTCCACTCTACATTTCCTCAGCCTCTTTGGGTAAGTCTTTCTTGACGACATCGCGGATGTGAAATGAAAATGCCTAAATGCAGTATAGTAGTATCTGCAGTATGGCGATTCTGCATACAGCACACACACGTAACACTACTTTAAATACCCCTCGTTGTTTTTGAAAGGCTTTCCTATGAATAATACTATTGGATTGGTTGTTAGGAGTGGATACTATGTAATGTCTATGGTAGATGGGAGTTAGGGCGTTATGAAAAAATATTGGCTGCCATTCGAACAGTGTAAATTGCGGAGTTAGGGCGTTATGCAAAGCTTAATATCTCGAGAATGGCTAATGCTATGGCTTTGAAAGTGCGATTTTCTGAAAGCACGTATGCGAATTACTTAGAATCGTCGATTTTCTCAAAACATGATTTTGTGAGTTAGGGCCTTATGTTTTAATAGGGACGAATTGTTAATTGGTATTGAGGTATTGTTAATAAAAATACTTCAACTTCAAGGAATCTTCAAATGAACAAAATGTTATATTTTAAAAAACTGAAAAGTGAAACTCTTCTTACAGTTAACCTAAATCATATAGTAGATACATTGTTTATGAAAAAAAATTTTTTTTATATTTTTGGGTACCAGTAGTTTTTTGGGTAAAATTGTGTTTTTTTGTGTAATATTTTGTTTTTTTGTGTTTTTTGTGTTTTTTTGGGTAATATTGTGATTTTTGTGAAATTCGTAGGACCCTGGATAAAGTACAGTTAGGAACAATCATTTAATTGGGAGATGCAATGGTCTTATATCTTATTTCAGTATAGGTAAAAAAAAGTGTAGTAATGAAATACATATATTTGACTAGACTTGAATTTTGATTTATTTATTCGCATAAAAACTGAAAGAAAGAAAAGAAATAAACTAAAAAATTTCTCTGTTATGTAATTATAGTATGCCTATGTAATTAGATTTCATTGAAATGTTTATTGATATTGCTGATGTGATGCTGGCGACCACCACTGCAACTCGCTTGCGAGTTGTAGTGCGAATAGTATTCCCCCAAGCCATAACTTGCAAATTTATTAATTCCAAATCGAGTTATCCTTTAGTGCCAGTTTACCGAGTAAGTAATTCTTGACTTTGTGTATGAACGTTTCCAGGGAGACAGAGTTTCTTACATCCTATATGGTAGCGAGTTCCATATCATCGGCCCTAGAAACGAGAATCATTTACTTCCTGTTACAGTTCGTCACAAGTGAACAACAGTGCGAGTACATCCATGTCTGAAATTAACCGATACAGAGTTTAACTGGACCAATGATGAGAGACACGAGATTCTTTTAAAACACGTTCGCTGCTATGGGGTACCCACCAGTGGGTACCATGAAAAATCAGCTTAGGCTGTGGAATGACTGGTTAATAACTTTTATTCTGTTGAAGCTATTGAGCCCAAATTTTCAAACATGGTACATAGATGGACCACCTCTTCCCTTCAATGGAAAAACAGGTCTTCAAGTGCAGCCGACTCCCACAGGTCCAAATGGGTCAGTTACACCCTATGATGTCTAGAGGTTATTTTTAACAAAGGAAGTCTATGAGATTATTTTATTAGACCACTGACCAAAAGATCAGCAGTAAGCGTCCACTCTGAAGTATTCAAGGCTTAATAAGTGGAGTGATAGACAGAAAGAGATGTTGAAATTCTAATAGGCGTTCTTTTAGTTATGGAAATCGTTCATATGCCAAAAATCACCCACTATTGGTTGAACAGAAAAATTTACGGAAATCAAATTATCAGGGAATGTGTATCAAGAGATCGGTTCCTATTGATCAGATCAGATCAGATCGAGATCATATAATTCAGTGCTACAAGAATGTGTACATCCCAGGGGAAGTCATTGTGATTTATGAGTCCATGATACCCTATCGTGGTAGGTTGGTCTTCAGACAGTATATTCCAGGCAAATCGCACAAATAAGGGATAAAATTCTTCAAGCTATGTAGCCCAGGGGGCTACACCTGGAACATGTCAATTTATGCAGGAAAGGACAAGCAGAAAAAGGGGGGAGTAGGTCTAGCACATGCAATTGTCATTCAAGTCGTGATGTACAGATGATAACAACTAGGCCGGATTATGGTATATCGTTTGTGAACAGTGGGAAAGAGAACTATAATGGAGAATCAATATGTAAACCAAAGGCTATTTTTGACTATAATGTAGCGAAGGATGGGGTAGATTTGTCCGACCAAATTACCTCATATTACACAACATTGTGGAAGAGTGTGCAGTGGTTTAAGAAGATTGGAACTTTATAGAAGTAAAAGTGTCTGAGTCTGTACTCCCAGATATTCCCATTGGCGATATCTCCTTTGCAGAAGTCAAGGCTGCTGCAAAGAGCATTAAGACCAATCGTGCCAGAGGAGTAGATGGTGTCCCCCCTGCGGTCTTTAAACTTCTCATCTATCCCATCATAGTAGACATGTACCGAACAACAAGTGTCCCACAAGAAATGGAAACAAATAAGTTGGTGCCAGTTCCCAAGAAGGGCAATGGTTTTTTTCGGGGAATCATATTGATCTCGATTGCTGCAAAGTTATACAATAAAATTCTATTAAACCACATCAGGGATCCCATTGAGAGACTACTCCATGGAAATTGAATGGGTTCCGTAAAGGTCGTGGGACCATGGAGCCCATTTTGGCACTTAGAAGGATAATTGAAGAGTTATCAAAAAAGAAAGACATGCATCTGGCTGTTATCTTTGTTGACTTCTTCAAGGCCTTTGATTCAGTCGCTCGCTCACATATGTTCACCATACTTTCATTATATGGGATTCCTGATGAAATTATTGCAGCACAGATCAATCAGTATACAATGGTTCAACAACATTGGTGTCTACTGCTGATGGTGACACAGAACCATTTGAAGTGATTATGGGGAGTCCTTCAGGGAGACACACTTGCCCCATTCTTGTTCATAATTGTGGTTGACTATGTTCTATGCATGTCCTTAGATCATCATAATGATGATGGGGGCGATGGTAACACCACCTACTGTCCTACTGGCTCCAGAAATAGAGGCAATCCTGCCAAGTACCTAACTGATATAAACTTTGCTGATGACTTAGGAGTACACCCAGAATCACTAGCGGGAGCCCAACGGCTCCTCTGCGCATTAGAACAGGCTGCTTCTAGTGTTGGTCTTTTTATTAACTCCAAAAAGACCAAACATCTAACTTTGAAAGTCCTCAGCAAGTCTCTGATTGGATGAGCATAAGCTCAACGGATGGTATGCTCCAGCATGTGGATGACTTCTGTTACCTGGGATCAGGGATCTGGAAGTCAGATGAGGACTTTTGAATATGTAAGGGAAAGGCATGGGCAGCCTTGAATAGGCTTTCCAGGATTTGGAAGTCACATAGAATTAATCGGAAACTTAAGGTCTGATTATTTAGAGCAGCAGTAGTTCCAGTACTCCTCTATGGGAGTCCATTCTGGGCTCTAACTGTTGAGGACACCGCATCTCTGTGGCACATTCACAAGAATGCTATGCCAGGTTCACTGTGTAAAGTCCAATCAGACACTACTATATAACATTGGAGGTTTCTCATTGGTTCCCCTAAGCTTGACACTAGAACAAAGCTGCCTCCGCTTTGCAGGACATTGCTTTCACCATGAGGACCAGCCAGTGCATAATCTTGTGCTCTGGCAGCCTCATGGAGTGAATAAGAATGGTGGACAGCCCATGACTTTCTTGAGACGCATCTTAAAGGGCACTGGCCTTGAAGATGCAGATGATCTAGCATATGTCATGGGTGATAGGGAGTTGTGGCAGGGCAATTTTGTCAACAAGCCGGCACAGCATTCTTGAAACTGCAGCTGCAATGCAGCTTGCCAATCCTAGTAGTAGTAGTAGTAGTGCGGTGGTTTAAGAAGGGTGGGATAGAGGCCCTCTGTGGTACCTCAGTGGTGAATGCAAGCGTTATTTACAATAGTCCTAAGCACTTTACAGACAAGAAACTTTCGCAGCTCAAGTTTCGTGAGTCATTGGCAAAGCGATTGCTCACTGGATCTGAAACTGAGGATATCCCCGGGGTCAAGCACCAGCAGTTGCTGCTAGCCATTCAGGCCAATCGTCTTCAACAATAACAACTCGTCGACAACAGCACCATTTGGGAAAGTAGGAGGGAAAGGTAAGACAAGTCCATGGTGTCTGTAGCAGTAGCTACCAAAATCAAAGAGCTTCCAGTGTTTCCCTAAAGGATGCCAAGAGGAACAGGAAGAAAGTTGAAACCTTCTGCAAAGATTGTCTGCACAAACCTTTTGTGTTTTGACTGTTTTTCCACACATAATCAGGGCTGAAGACTAACAGAGACTGGATCTGGACTAATAAGACTTTTTAACTTTTTAGGCTTGAATTATATTTTCATAAACTCATATTGCTATAAAACATAGCATTGCATCATTGTTTCAAGTTTATTAATTAAATAATAATAAGTAGACCTAGTTTTCAAATGATACAATGTTGTAGAAAGGCTGCTCTTCCCGTTAATAGAAGATTGAGGGTTGAGCTGGGCTTTGGCAATGAGGTGCAATGATTTGGCAATATATAATAAATATATTATTACTCTACAGCATTAATACAGTATTAACAGGGCCGTATTAACGGTGGGACTTATGGGGCTGCAACCCTGGGCCCCATGAAGGTTTGGGGCCTCCCAGAAAAAGAGAAAAAGTAATGGTCCCTCCTTACATTAAAAAAATATTTTTGGAACCATGTTAAAACTAAAACATCAAGGAATATCGTACCCAGATGAACAAATGCGAAATTCACATGTACATGAAATTCACGGTACATGTCTACTATGATGGGATAGATGAGCTTTAAACACTCAGGTATTTTAAAGACCTCAGGGGGAACACCATCTACTCCACTGGCACGATTGGTCTTAATGCTCTTTGCAGCAGCCTTCACTTCTGCAAAGGAGATATCGCCAATGGGAATATCTGGGAGTACAACTCCAGCCTCCAACTCCAGAATCCCTCTCCCCATCACAATCTGGCCTCCCTGGTGACCCAGGGTTTGGGCCAGAAAGGTCATCAGGAAAGGGACTCAAAGAATTGTTGGCTGCTCTCTCTCCAGTAGGGGGTGAGACAGGCAGCCGGTCAGGAGTTAACTGACGCCTGTGAGGCCGATTGTGTCCGGTAATTCCACTGGCCTCTAGTGGCCGGACCTCCGCATTGCTAATGTAATCCATAGTGGGGGTTGGGGGGTGCTTTTTTGCCGAGTCAGCTCTCGGGGCAAATACCACACCCTGGTTTGCCATTCCACAGGGTGGGTGTCGCAATGGAGTCAGATATGAGGCCCATCACCCATATCTACTCTGGCGTACATGACCCACCATTGGCTGTTGCAGCTCATCTGCTGGGTCATGCCCTGTACCCTTGCTGCCAGGTGCAGGTCGCAGTGAAGTGCCCTCAGAGTGGACATGAGAACACTCTACTCCTAACCAGCCATTGGTAGATCACCATCTGCCTGGTCAGGCCATACACCCCTGCAGCCAAGTATATGGGTCCTTAATCCAGGACCAAGGGCGTCCTTATCCCAGAACGAAGGGGGTCCTAGTTACAGGACCAAATTTGCCCTAGTAAGAGGGTCTATGCAGCTACAGGTGGCACCTCCTTTATGCTGCATGGAGGTGGCAAGTTTTCTTGATCAATGACCTAGAATACCTGACCTAGGGTTCAACAGAAGGCACTTTATGGGGCCGAACCGAACCGAACCGAAGCAGGGCCAACTTCGGGCCGAACCGAACCGAATCCAAACCGAAGTTCAGAAAGTTAGCAAGTTATGGTCATAAATTCGTATTTACGTCACTATACTGCTATACTGGCTGACTGGCAGTGGCAGACACCTGAGTGAAAATACTGAAATACCAGAGTACCACGAAACACAATACCACCAGGCACAATTATTTTATATTTTATCATAGACTTCATTATCTACAAATATGCGAGTAACTACTGAAAGGTTCTACATGAAGGAGGGAGGACGTATGTAGTACAAATCGGGGTGCGTGCGGGTGAATGTGCCCTGGTTACAAATAATTATAAGAGGTGTGTAGTGTACGAAAGTAATTAATCGGTATTCCCGTTTTCATATTAACAATAATGTCTATAAATTGTAAGCAGCAATGTCTCAAAGGGGATTAGGTTTAAGCGACAGTGTTTGATTTTTTTTACATGACCTACTTTATACAGAGTATGTTTAATTTGTTTACCTTTACTGGAGCCACTGCTTATTACTGTATATATAATAAAACGAGCTCATTAAGTTATTGTCTCATGCTGGGGATATACATTCACTAACTACAGTAAGGTCTCATGAATTCTTAGCCCGCGAGTATTCTTAGCCCTTGGGTATTCTTAGCCCGCAAAACAATATAACGTTTATTGTTTTGGTCCCCCCAATACTCCTCTGAAACCTGCTCCTTTACTAAAGTGCTCCTTTACTAACGTGCTCGCCCCTTTACTGTCTGCACCACTGTCTGCACCACTGTCTGCACCAATGTCTGCACCACTATCTGCACCACTCTCTGCACCACTGTCTGCATCAATGTCTGCACCATTGTCTCTGCACCAATGTCTGCAACACTGTCTGCACCAGTGTCTGCACCAGTGTCTGCAACAGGTGTCTGCACCACTGTCTGCACCAGTGTCGGCACCAGTGTCTGCACCAGTGTCTGCACCAGTATCTGCACCAGTATCTGCACCACTGTCTGCACCAGTGTCTGCACCACTGTCTGCACCACTGTCTGCACCAGTGTCTGCACCACTGTCTGCACCACTGTCTGCACCACTGTCTGCACCACTGTCTGCACCACTGTCTGCACCACTGTCTGCACCAATGTCTGCACCACAATCTGCACCACTATCTGCACCACTCTCTGCACCAGTGCGTGCACCACTGTCTGCACCAGGTGTCTGCACCACTGTCTGCATCAATGTCTGCACCATTGTCTGCACCACTGTCTGCTCTGCACCAGAGTCTGCTTAAAGTTTACACTCCAAAATTAATTAGTACAACGATGGACAGATTGATTTAGTCTTACTGTCTTCTGGTCTTAGCTCAATCAGTCAATGTAATACTTGGAATATTTAGCAAAGTATTTAGCAAATATTTAGCAAATATTTAGCAAACATTTAGCAAATATTTAGCTCCGGGCTTCTGCAGTATCAATTGCAGAAGCCGAACCGAACCGAAATTGCCAAACTTCGGCCCGAACCGAACCGAAGCCGAAGCTTCTGTTGAGCCCTAACCTGACCTGACCACAAGTATACAGACAGTATTACCTACATTATTGGTGTGCTTGCCAATGTGTTTCAATTTCCTCAAACATATTAAGAACGCTTTACATACAACAATGACTCATGAACGACTATATGCAATTGAAAAGTTTGAGAGATTGAAATACAGGAGGAAATTAATGTGAACAATTTAATCTCATTAAAACTGGTAATTTTAAATCTATAATAATTATTGTTATTCCCCATTTATGAGCGGGTTAAATATCATTTATAATAGTGGGCTACCTAAAAAATATCACTTTTTGCCCACGGGAAAATATCAGTGATATTCCCGCGTTGCTATGCAACTGCCTATTATCCTACAGTAGGCCTAGCTCTATTAGCAAATCAGATTGTCAGAACCTACCGGTACCACAACACATTTTTGTATCATTATATCCATTGTCTGAAATTGAAAGAACCAGACCGGTAGGCCTACGGTACCCAGTCGTACCCAGTCGTGGTACCTGTAGCCAGGCAGTATTGGGCTGACCAAGCTGCTTGGCATGGTATAGGCGTAGTACCGGTGCGGTTTCCAGGACCGGTACATGTGTGTGGTTATGTTTTTTCATCACTTAATTGCTGTCCAACTGCCTGAGGGATAAAGCTGCGAAGCTCTGAAGCTGTGGACTGGTAGCGAATAGCGATACAAGTATGTACAGCAGGCTAGGTAGACCGTACTGTACATATTTCGTGCTCTGTTCTGTCTTTATATTTAATACGTAAGTTGGACGCGCAGTATGGAAATTAATATTGATTTTTTATTTGAATAATAATAAAAAAGCTGGCTTTAAATAAAACTTGTTTTTTTAACTACAGTAAACTATTGATTATGGTAATGTAACACGGAAACAGTCTTTATATATAGGCCTAACGGATATTTATGCGAAACCGGAATGCAAATTTCCCTGGCCACATTCCCGGACTCGAACCCATGTCATCTGGAGTCGGAGACCCGAGTTCAAAGCTCCGCTATAATTAAACGGTTAAACCACTACACAATTAATTCCCTTGATATTAATATGTTTACTATATAAATGGTCCCGCATGCAGCAGTATGAACTTATTCAGTATTTAGTTATGCATTATTAAATCATTCTGAATGCACTAATACAATTTAATGATTTAATATATATTGATATATATTTAATCCCCCCAAAATACCAAGCCCCATTTACTTCACTTGCCCCCAAACAAAACCCTTTTAGAATTGTTAATAATGTGGAATAACACATTTATTGCCCGGTTATCAAGTTATTTTCCCTAATATTTTACCCTCGGGCAGGAAACCCTCGGGCTGCGCCCTCGGGTTATTCCTGCCCTCGGGTAAAATATACGGGAAAATATCTTGATAACCGTGCAATAAGTATTGATATTCGAATACGGTAGAGTATGTACATACAGCAGAAACGTGCAGAATCTTATTTCTAATTATAAACCTAAATCTTTTTCAATTTTATTTATTATATCAATGAATACAATACCGGTAGTTTTGTTTAAATTTCGTTAAATGTTTTTTCCTATAATTTTTCATTAAAAAAATGGAGAAATATTATGAAATCCAGAAAACTATATGAATATATAACTTATGAAATTACCTTTTATATAAATCAAAAATTGCAAAAATCCATTAAGAAATGGCGGAGGAGTAATATTTTTCGCATGAAAAAATGTCATTCAGAGATAATAATAATAATAATACAGGAAGGAAGCACACCACCGAGCAAAAATTATATTCATGGGGGTTTTCGGGGTCGCTGATTTCATTTCCGAAGGCAGTTTTAATATTTGATGGAATCTAGTCTGTCCGTCGTTCGGTTGTCGGTCTTACATTTTGACATTCAGATTGCCAGACAGATATTCCACGATAATTCGAGAACTAAAAGATATCTCTCTGAGCAGTTTTTAGATTTGAAATCCCCATTAAATTCTGCTCTAGAGGCAATAGCTACTCAGGAAACTCCATCCTCATTGATTCCTGTTGTGAAACAACCTCGTCGAGATCCGGTACATTGAGTGTACCAACTGGACGAACTGCAGGAGTTCTCTAGACGCTATGTTGTAAACTCATTGGACGACATAAACGATCAAAGCTGCCCTCCAGGATATTATAATGATAAGAATGATGATAAGATATTTTTTTACGAACTGGAAATGTCTGATATGCCGCGGTTGAAAGGGGCAATTAGGGCAATTAGGATTTCATGACAACTCCACGTGAAACTTGAACTGAATCAACATCCAGTCACTTTACCGTTATGGTTTACTAAATCATCCGACTGTAAGTTATCAAATCTGACTCAAATAGATAACTTGGCAGTTTACATACACAACGTGAGGATGATTGGTAGACTGATACAACAACAATTGAGGAATTACTCCAGTTGAAGTACTACAACAAAATTGGGAGACCACATTACTCAAACAAGGTTATTCGATTTGCACTAATGATACTAGGTAATAATAGGTATACTTCAGCCCAAGCATGTAGATTATTGTAGAAAGAGATCCCATCCCATTGCCATCGTTCTCTCTTCTAAATCAACTCCAATGCGGTGGGGTGGATTCAATGGAGGCGCTGACAGCCCAGATTAAGAAGAATGCAATTGATAAGAATGTTATTCTGCTTATAGATGGGATGAAACTTGAAAAGGCTGCTAGATACAGCCAAGGAGATTTTGTTGGGATGAGTGATGACAGGTATTTATATACGGAAATAATTTGTTTTATGGTGGTGAGTGTCATAAAGGGAGCTATGTATATTTTAAGATCAGTCCCAGTCGTTTCACTTAAATAAATCCAACTGGCAAACAAATGAAATTGTGTCTGATTCGAATGATTTGTATTCTGTAGAATTGATAATTAGAGCCATTATTATGGACAACAAACTGTATAAATATGTCTAAATGAATCTGAGTCCACCTAATACATCTATACATATTGGGTAATCAATTTGGTGGACAGTAGTCACAAAGCTAGACAATCTATAAAGTAGTTACTTCATATAGAACATAGCGCAAATGAAGATTAAACAAGAACTAAGTGAGATTATTCCAACTTGACAATTTTTGATCTTCAAACAAATAGCTAATGGACAATCCGAATCCAAACTATAGTGGTAAAAATTACGATGCCATGAAGGACGGAAGATTAAAGGCTAAAGGAAAACAGGTTCCTCATTAGGGTAGATCGAAAAACACTTTTTCGAAATTGTGATTTTCTGTATGAAAACTATTTGAGAAATTTATCAAAACGATGTAAACGCAAAACGAAAAATAATTTCGTGCCCATTTGACCCCAGCACATCTAAAGTGAAAATTTAAATTTTTTTATTTTTTTTTAAATTTTTAAAATTTTTGCAAAATTTAAGTTATTTTTTTATTTATTTACTGATAGTTCAAAATGTTAATATAATCTTAAATACTAACAGAAAAAAAGAAATTTGGTAATATTATATATTTTAACCCCAGCACATAGGTCTTGTAGTCAGGTATTATTTTGACGCAAATAGATTATTACTAATATTCTCTTGGCTAGAAGATTAGATTTTATAACCAATTATTTATGAATTTATTAATTATGTTGTTTAAATTCAACACAGCAACAATTTAGTTCAATAAAATTTGAATTATAATTGGCACATTTCAACTCATTCAAATTAAAAATGTCACAATTTGACATAATTTAAAAAATTTAAAAAATATAAATTCATTTCAATTATGAACCATAAGCTTTCAACTGCATCTCTCTATGACATAGAGTGGAAACTTCTAAGTCCATTCCCAAGTAATTAATAACAAATTTATGAGTACAAAGAAACATGTATGTGAAGCATTTAATAATTACAAGGCTACACACTACACAAATTACAACCACGTTGTAAGGCATCACTAAATATGTGGCTCGCCCCAATATGTCTATACTACAGTATTTAAGTTAACAGAGATGTTGACCTCTGCCTAAAAAATATATCAGTTTTTACTTTCAGTTTAGTACGTTTTATGGTTTACCTTTTTTAGGAAATTTACAACTTAACACATATAAACTTTATACAGTATACGTATTATCAGCTGCTTTTAGCAAGTTTTAAAGTATTTTTTACTAGTAAATTTTGGCATTTCACGTCGAGAAGCTAGTAGGGTTCGAATGTACCCATCTCTGCATTGTTTGCAAACTACATGTTTAGATGCAATAGAGACACATTGCACCAAACGTTCGACACTCTGGGAGTGGCAAGGGAATCTCCATGTAATGGGACTGTAGAGAATAATATGATATTAGACCTTATATTGCCAATTATATCTTTAGTACTTATATTGCCAATTAATGTGTTTGGTTAGTACAGTTCACTAATCTACACTATGTACTTACAGCTGATTTACACATTATACATTCCGTACTCCTATATCTGTTGTACTTATTGTGAGTAACATATCTTTACCTATTATTACATCAATATATTGTACCTTGTTGATTTTACATCAATAAATGTTTTCATTTATGGATATCGCTTTCGCGTTATCCAATATGGCGCCCGATAAATAATACTTTAACTTCAATTTACTGTGACTTTTTTGTGAATTCATTTGCTTACTACGTTGCGTTGTAAGTACAAACTTTATGGGTACTATAATCAACTAAACTCAGTCAATATATTCATTGGGAACAACGTGATGTTCCATCACCACTAAAATTCACAGTCATCAAGTTACCATGTCAATAAACAACGCTGCTGGTGAAGACCAGCTATCACAGGAATTAAAGCAACATGTAGGATCACGAAGAGGAGTACGAGCTGCTGCAACACGTGTCCTCAATTCAATCGGTGATATTGGCAGTCTCGACGATACAACGAAGAATAGTCGCATCAAGTCGTTAGAAAAGTTCAACTCACGGTTGGATGAACTCAATGAACAAATATGGGGTCTCTCAAACGAATATCAGGTAGAAGATGATACAGCTCCATGCGCAGAATACGAGGTTAGACTGTGTAACGCCATTTCTGAACTGAAACTTTCACTTACTCCTACTGTAGGTATAGTAGGTGGTAATGTAGGACATAATGTACAAGTAGGGGCAACCTCTCGTCACCCAGTAAGTCCATTTTCTACTTTTGCCGGATCAAATACATCTCACAATGTTCCTTAAGAGTCAAGTAGTCATTTTGCTCGTTCTGTTTTGGGAAAATTACATCCACCTTCTTTTGACGGCAATCCTTTGAAATATTTCGGATGGCACGATGCCTTCCTATCAGCTGTGCATGAATCTGGCCTACCGGATGTGCTAAAATTTCAGTACTTGGTCCAAAGTTTGACAGGTGCAGCAAAAGAAATTGTGGCAGGCCTTCCCGTAGCTGGTGAAAATTACGAAATAGCTCTTGATATTTTGAAACAACAATTCGGAAATAAAAATAAAATTATTAGAAGTCATATTGAAGAACTGCGGTCAATTACTTCTCGATTAGGGTCATCATCATCACTTAGACAAATATATAACATTTGTATGCAGAACATTCGAGCTTTAAAAACACTAGGTGTAGGTACTGAGGAATACCAACGCATTGTTATACCAGATATACTACGGTCACTGCCTCGCCAACTCACTGAACGACTATTGCGCGACCACAACAATGAAATAGACGACCTATCGGTTCTCATGACTGCAATAAAAGGACAATTGGACACTGAGGAAATTATACAAGAACTTCACGAACAAAACCGCACACCTACATTAGCAAACAATAAACCAAAACTCAATATTACACCATCAGCAGCAACATTTGTAAACACTAGTAAACCTACATCACATCATTACAGCATTACAAAGACAAGGCCACAAACACCGTTGACATCATCGCACACCCCAAAGTGTATATTCTGTCAAGAATCACATTATTCCTCATCATGTCATATGGTACCAGACGTGGCCGAGCGAAAAAAACAGCTTATTGCACTAAGAAGGTGCTTTATCTGTTTGGGCAAAGACCATATTTCACAAAACTGCTCGCGCAGTAAACCTTGTTTCACATGTAAAAAGTTTGGCCACCACACTGCAATTTGCACAACACCGAAATCAGTATCTCAAGTTAATGTAGTATTTCATGAAAGTAATGCACCCATTACTCAAAGCGATAACATAGCAACAAGCACTAGCAACATTTTGTTTACTACTTCTCAAGAAGTACATAGCAAACTATCCGAGCCTATTCTACTTCAAACAGCTGTTATAAGGTGTAAACTGGGCAATAATAAAGCCGCGAATACAAACTCATTATTTGATGGAGGAAGTACACGTACATTTGTAACACAACATTTTTCAACATACAATCAATTACAAATAATAGGTCAGGAATTGATGTTGATTAAGCGTTTCAGGGACAAACAATCTAAAACGGAGCCAGAGTTGCTTGATGTTGTTCAATTAAATTTACTCCATCGCAACGGAGATCTAAGTCAAATTACAGCAGTTGTTGTCGAAGAGATTTGTGAACCACTTCACACAAATATACCTAATAAAAATTGGGCAACCATTCTAAATTTACAAACATCGGATTTAGCTCATAACTTACCGGTACACTCAAATAATGGTTTTACTGTTGACTTACTCATTGGTAGTGATTACTACTGGAACTTTGTGCATGGTACTGTAATTAGGTCTGCTGAAACTGACTTAGTAGCCTTACAAAGTAGTTTTGGTTACTTACTTTCAGGCAGAGCAAATGTATCAGTAACAGAATCCATTCATAGCGAGGTGTTGAGCAATAATGTATCTATAGGCGATACAACTCCCACTATTACAACTCTCACTGACTGTGTAGACACCCAAGAACAAGAATATAAAGAATTACTGAACCTAGTTCAAACATTTTGGTCCTTAGAAAGTATAGGAATACCGAATGCCGAAATTCATGATAATAAACCACCGGTTTTAGGAAACATAATCATGAAAGATGGTTTGTATACTGTCTCATTGCCATGGAAACTCTCTCCTAACAATCTTAATGACAATTTTCCACAATGTGTAAGTCACTTAAAACGATTAATTCCACGTCTTAAAAAATTAAACATACTTAGTAGATATAACGAAGTAATACAAGACCATCTTACTAGAGGTTATATAGAAAAGGTGGAATTTCATAAAACACCACAAGGTGGCGCCGTTCACTATATTCCTCACAGCGGTGTTTTAAAGGAGGAACGCGTTAGTACTAAGTTGAGAGTAGTGTTTAACGCCTCATATCGTCGCACAAAGTCGGATTACTCATTGAATGACTGCCTAGAGGCTGGCCCAAACTTAATGCCGAAATTAACACATGTATTATTCAAATGGCGAATGTATCCCATAGGTGTCACAGCCGATATCAAACATGCGTTCTTGCAATGTCAGATAGAGGCACACGATAGGAATGTATTGCGTTTCTTATGGGTTAACGATTGTGATAACGTAGACCCAAATAATTTAAATATTCAGGCCTACAGACACACTAGAGCACTATTTGGATTATCACCTTCCCCTAATATACTCAGTTCAATTATAGAACATCACCTTAATATAGAGATTCCCAACGCATCAAAGGCAGACATATCAGCAATTAAAAAATTAGACGATAAAGTAGTAGATGACATGTGTACTGGCGTATATTCAATAAAAGAAGGATTAGAACTACAGAAATCTTGTACATCCATATTAGAACGAGGTCATTTTAATATGCGCAGATGGACAATGAATCATACAGCACTTCAAAAGATGTTCAATGAATTTGAACAGCAAACATTAACTTCCAAAGAAGAGTATGGAGCCAGTACACAAGTCAAACAAGCAGATAATAGTAACACTCAAACATACCTACAAGAAACGTTAAGTTTACCGGAAACAAACTCAGGTAATACAGCAAGAGTTTTAGGCTATATTTGGCACTTAGACACTGACACAATTGCGTTTAATATTTCGTCAGTTTATAGTTACGTCTCACAATTGATACCGTCCAAACAAGCCCTATTACAGCTAGTAGCCCGAGTTTTTGACCCACTTTTCATATTAGCTCCGGTTACAGCCCCATAGAAATCTATTTTCCGATCTGCTTGTCAAAAAGGGTTGCAGTGGAAAGAACCCCTTCCTGACGATTTATTAACATACATAAAATACTGCAATCCAAATATGGGATCTGGCAGAAAACATAAGTAATGGCGGTAAAGCAGTGCAGCAATATAACTGTATAATAATAATGTCAGAATGTGACTGTAATCAAGGCACCGGCAGAAAACACCAAAGAACCACATACCGGTAGGGTAGTACAGCAGTAGGGTGTATACATACTGACATATAACAGTACTGGTAGGTACAATCAAAACCCAACACCAACCGAAAGGCTACAGGTATACAGTATGTATTAGTTTCTGATATAAACAATAAGACAATAGTTCACATACCCCCACGTCGTAACTAATGGGCTACGAAATAATCAGGTTTCTTAGAGATACGACCACGTGAGGTAATTAAAGGAGATTGGTTACTATCAATAGGGACAGATTCCCTTTTACCTCGAACCCTTCTATCGATGGAGTCTTCTTGAGTATTATCAACACATATAGGTGACATCTGAGTTTTTTGTTGTTGATCATTACCCCCACGGTTAGGAACCTTGTAACAATTGTCGACTTCAAGTGGAATAAGTAGATGAACCGCCCGTGTCGTTTTCTTGCCATTCAAAAGTATCTCAGTAGCCCGACATTCGCCATCTCAGTCTGGAAAACACCTTCGGCTGAATTGCAGATACAGAAGGGAAGTTACTGGAGGGCCGTTGTATGCCTTTAAAAGGCAAATGGACTTGGTAATGAGGGAATTCTTCTTGGGAAACTACTGGTGGTGGGTAAGGAGTACAATCTACATCTTGTTCTTTTACCCCAACTGCCTCTAAATTCCATAACTGTTCAATCGAGTTATCAGGGATTTCTGAAATATACATTGATGGGGAAATATCCGTAGGAAGAGAGGGATTAGAACGATAAGGCCCCGAAAAAACGTTACCAAAAAATGTACTGACAACAGTGGGGCTATTTGGAAATTTATGTACCGAGTCAGTTACAGACCATATGTTGTCTGCTCCTATAATAATTGAAATATCGCGATTACCACCATTAAAGTTGTCAGCCCATTCACCTAAATGTGATACAGACTGAGGGAGTGAATATAACTTTTCCTGTTTCATAGTTGGACAAAGCTTATCTGCCGTCCAGGCAGATAAAGTTACAAAATCTTGAGAGAATTGGCTGAATAAATTGAAAGTGACTAAATTTGATTGATTAGTTTGTACTATATTACCAAATGAGCCAGTGGACATTACTCGGGATTCAATAATGGTTAAGTCAAATTCAGTAGCCAAGTCAGTTCGAATGTATGAACGTTTTGAACAATCGTCCAAATACACATGAATCCAGTAGCCACCATGGTTATTATCTGGTGGAACTATAAAAGCCATTGCCAACTTTACAAACACTGAATAGTTTTCAGCCTGGGTTGGGGTATCTGAAACAATAGAGTTATTAGGATTATTGGAAACTCCCCAGGAAGTTGAGGTCGGACCCCAATGAAAATGAGGTGGCTGACTAGAAGCCTCCCTGGAATTTAGTACAGCTGGAGGACCCCCATGGGACTGAGGTGGTGAAATGGATGGAACTGTAGGTATACATGGCAGAACTGCAGAAGTAGTTGTATGGGAAGAGGGTTTATGCACTGGGGTTGATCCTTGAGCTAACTCACGGGACCTTTTAAAACACAATAAAGTATTATGTCTTTTCCCACAGAAGTAGCATCCAGTTGAGGATTTGCAGTCCTTGGTACCATGATTGCCAAGACAGTTTGTACAAATATTACTAAGCCTAAGAATTTTAAGCCGTTCCTCGATTTGCTTAGATAGAAAAACAGAACAGTCCTTAAACCGATGAATTGGTTTAGTATGACAAAATATGCAAGCATTTGACTTTGGGGTTGACTCATGCACAACAAAAGATCCTGTAGCTGCATGTGATTTGGAATTTGTTTTAGGGAATTTCGGTCCTATTGAAGTTCTAACCACTTGGGTTGATGCATATGGTTTAGAAGTAAACTCAACCGATTCCCTTGACTCCAACTCCTTACGAATGAATTCTAGCAATAAATCTAGGTTAAACCGATCAGAAGAATGATTGCGATTCCATACCATAACTAGATCAGAGGGAAGTTTTTGCAGAAGAAGTGGAGCCAAAAGGAGAGAAGTTAAATCAGTAGAAGTAGAAGGTTCCTCTCTTGTTGGTTCCTCCTGAATTTCAACTGAAAGTTGGCGTATTTCACTTACCGAACTTTCAAAAGCATCCATAGTCCGCCTAAATACCTTTAAATCATTATCACGCATGGGTGGTAAGGAACAAAGTTGTGAGGCATACATTCCAATTAGTAAGTGGGGGTTACCGTACCTATTTTTAAGTTTATTAACTGCGTTGGAATAATTTGCTGCAGAGGCTGGCAAACCTGAAATTGCCTCCTTTGCCTCTCCCTCCAAACAGCTGCGTAAATGAATAAATTTCTTTATATCAGAGAGACCTGGTCTATCGTGGATTATTGCTTTAAATTGGTCCCAAAACAGGCGCCACTGTAGGTACTGACCACTAAAACTTGGGAGTTTAATTTTGGGAATATCGCGGTCCATTTCACCAGGGCTAGAGGAGGCATCTGAATTTGATGGGTGTGAAACTAAAGCATTAATATTATTTTCCAACCGAGCCAACAGACGGCGGGATTTATAAATAACACAATCTATGTCGCGGTCATATTGGGATACAACAGGATCTTGATAACCTAGGGAAATAAGTTCAGAGTCCAACTCATTCAACAATTGCCATTGACGATCTAATAGTTCTATTTGGTAGGCAAGATCATCAGAATTTATACCGGTCTCAGGGGTTCTACGTAATTTTTCTAAATCATTTATAAGGCGAGTAGCATTTTTCCTTTCTTGTCTTCGCCTCTTTTTAAAATCTTTAATTCCCCCAGTCTCATCTTCATCATCGCTAGTCATACTGAATGCTGGAATGGGGTTTTAGCAACTGAAATCTAAAGGAAAATACTGATACAGTTGCTTGAAATAGGATAGGCCCTAGCACTGTAGCAGTAGGCCTACCGCTGTACCGGGAGATTGGTACCGGTACTGCAGTACTGATACAGCAGTTGGGTATTCTCAGCGATACCCAACTGTGCTGCCAGGCTGCTGTACAGCGCTGTGGCGGTAGAAATAAAACAAGAAGTACCGAAAAAGTACCGGATACCCGGAATTCCACACAACAGTCTGATATCAATAATGAGTCTGTAAGTACCGTAATTCGGGGTGAGGTATGGTAGTAGGTTAGAGAGCAGTCCCGGTACCGGTATACCGGTATGTAGGCCTAATGCAGTAATAAAAGCCCAAAGGTGGTGGTAGAATACAGTTTGTTAGGGCCGCGCCCTTCAGCACAATACTGCAATATGTGTATAATATAATATCCGGTTCGAAGAAATGTGCGTATAAAATACTGCAATCCAAATATGGGATCTGGCAGAAAACATAAGTAATGGCGGTAAAGCAGTGCAGCAATATAACTGTATAATAATAATGTCAGAATGTGACTGTAATCAAGGCACCGGCAGAAAACACCAAAGAACCACATACCGGTAGGGTAGTACAGCAGTAGGGTGTATACATACTGACATATAACAGTACTGGTAGGTACAATCAAAACCCAACACCAACCGAAAGGCTACAGGTATACAGTATGTATTAGTTTCTGATATAAACAATAAGACAATAGTTCACAATTGCGTTTAATATTTCGTCAGTTTATAGTTACGTCTCACAATTGATACCGTCCAAACAAGCCCTATTACAGCTAGTAGCCCGAGTTTTTGACCCACTTTTCATATTAGCTCCGGTTACAGCCCCATGGAAATCTATTTTCCGATCTGCTTGTCAAAAAGGGTTGCAGTGGAAAGAACCCCTTCCTGACGATTTATTAACATTATGGCACGGATGTTTAGACAACTTACGAACTCTCGATCAAGTTTCAATTCCAAGATACTACTTTGATACTCATAAACAAGTTCATCAAGTAGAATTACATGGCTTCTCAGACGCCAGTGATCGTCTGTATGCAGCAGTTATATATATTAGGGCGATATATACAGATAACAGTTACAGTGTTTCATTAGTAACAAGTAGAACTAAAGTAACCCCGCAATCAAAGGCAAGTAATAAACCGCCCTCCACTCCCAAGCTGGAACTGCTTGGAACGTATATACTTTCATATTTAGCGTATGATGTCATGAGTGAGCTTCAGTTACAGGATTCCACTGTCTATCTTTGGACTGATGCTCACGACGTACTGTATTGGCTACATGGCAATAAACAATATAAACAGTTTGTACAGAATAGAGTCCAAAGTATAAACGTGTTGACAGAAAAAATGAACGCTAGATGGCGCTATTGCCCAGGTCATGATAATCCGGCTGATATTCCTACAAGAGGAATCAGCACAAAAAAACTGATTAATTCGGAATTGTGGTTCCATGGTCCGAAATTTCTTCTTTCTGGTGGAGAGGAAAGCTGGCCAGAGTGTCCCATTACCACTGAAATTTCCAACGAGTGTTTGAAAGAAGTAAAACACGCTCCATTAATAATCACACAAACAACAACTGTAATTTCTCAACAAAACTGTTCTATATCTAATGTTATTGATTATATGAAATATAGTTCAAAACTTCAACCACTTCGTATATTGGGATGGGTGTTAAGATTCATTGCTAATGTGAAAGCAAAAATAGGTAAAGGCACAAGTAACGCACTTATACTAGATAATACAGTCACAACCAAAGAAATTCAAACCTCAGAAATGTTATTAATAAAACATATACAATCACAACATTACATGCCTATCATCCAATATTTAACACAAGGGAAAGGTAAGTGCCCAAAGTTAGTAAATCAATTGAATTTGTTCATCGATTGTGGCGGGATTATTCGTTCAAAGGGCAGGGCGAAGACGCCACTTCTATCTTGGAATTCTCAAAATCCAATATTACTTCCAGCAAATGACCACTATACAGTATTAATAATTCGCACTGCCCACGAACAGGTTATGCATGGTCGCGTTAGAGCCACACTCGCACAGCTAAGGGAAAACTATTGGTTACCTCGTGGTCGCCAAGTCATCAAACGTGTGCTACGAAACTGTATTAGTTGCAAAGTAATACAGGGTAAGCCATATAAATCACCTGACATTAGTCCACTACCAATAGAACGATTAACCGAAGAATCATCCCCATTTACCAATGTAGGAATCGATTTCTGCGGTCCTCTAAACGTAACACGGACAGTTAGTGACCCACAAGGTAGTATCACTAAAGTTTATGTCGCCCTAATGACGTGTGCAGTAACCAGGGCGATCCACTTAGAACTTGTCCCAAGTTTACATGTGACGTCATTTATATCAGCATTGCAATGTTTTATAAGCCGTAGGGGTATACCATCACTTATATTAAGTGACAATGCCAGTACATTTAAAAAAACATCCCAAGAATTAGTGTTATACAATAAAGTATTAAATAGTGAAGCAGTTAAACACGCATTCGGAAATTTATCAATTGAATGGAAGTTCAATGTTGAGAGGTATCCATCTGCGTATGGCTTCATAGAACGGCTGGTTGGCAGTGTAAAATCCAACCTACGTAAAGTAATGGGACGGGCTGTACTAACAGATGACGAATTTGCAACCTTACTTGTAACTTGTGAAGGAGTTGTAAATAGTAGGCCGCTGACTTATATACATACTGACGACACAGAGTGTTTTGATGTCCTTACTCCAAGTCACTTCCTGGTTGGGAAGAGGCTCTGTGCATTACCCCACCCGTTTGTCAAATCCCAAAATTTAGAAATAACCGCAAAAACCCTCAAAAACAGAAAAAAATATCAAGAGATTGCGGCTAATTGCTTTTGGCAATTTTGGCGTGACCACTACTTAAAAGAGTTACGCGAAAGCCACCGCACCAATAATCGGTCTGAATCGAATTTGATCAAACCCGCCATAGGCGACATTTGCTTATTGTGTGACAAAAAATTACCCCGTTGTTTGTGGAAAATCTGCAGGGTCGACAAATTATTCGAAAGCAGAGATGGTGAAATTCGTTCAGTACGAATTAAAATAGCAAAAAGAGGCAAAGAGGCTACATATTTGACTCGCTCTATTAAACATTTAATCCCCTTGGAAGTTCCACCAAACCCAACAGGACTAGAAAATATAACCATTAGCAAGGACAAGATTAAACCAAGAACTGATTCAAGTGTAGAACATAAAATTGAGTCTACTCTGCAATCAAAACATCCCCGCAACGCCAAACAAAACAAAATACTCGGTTTTTACAAAACTTAACTCAAACAACCCGAATCTTGTCTTGGCATGGGTGACATTGGTATTATACAGTAGGTACAGTAGTATATATAAATTGTATTTCTTGTATTCACATAACTCGTTATTAACACCGTAGCGTGCTTATACGGTGTTAGATTTGTATGATTAATTTATTATAAACTCAATTAATTATAAACAGCATTGCAATGGTGGTGGTTGCATATTTATGAGCGATATTATAATACAAAATACATATCGCGTATGGCTGTGTTCTGTATTATTTACTATTTACATCGTTATTGTTTTTTATTGTTACCCACATTGTCAGAAGCAACCATGGCCCATTGCCCCATTTCTATTATTTATGGTAGTACAGTATGTGTGTTGCTTTTTATACAAAGCAAGGGGGCGGTGTAGAGAATAATATGATATTAGACCTTATATTGCCAATTATATCTTTAGTACTTATATTCCCAATTAATGTGTTTGGTTAGTACAGTTCACTAATCTACACTATGTACTTACAGCTGATTTACACATTATACATTCCGTACTCCTATATCTGTTGTACTTATTGTGAGTAACATATCTTTACCTATTATTACATCAATATATTGTACCTTGTTGATTTTACATCAATAAATGTTTTCATTTATGGATATCGCTTTCGCGTTATCCAATAGGGACCCTCTTGTAATACTGTAGTTCATAAAGTTTAGGTAATGCTATCTTGCAGATCAGTGGTGGTTGCAATAGGTCACTGTTACTCTCTACAAGATCGTCCATTGTATTTTCTTGGAAGGTCAATTTTGGGTTTTTGAAAACTCTCGGCTTACTTATTTCAGCTAGATTATTGACTCGCACTTTACGTATTAGATCGTATGCTTATATTCTAGTGACCAATACATCACTTGACATCATATTAAGGATAACATTCTCAACATGTGCGTAATAGGCACCTTCTTGGAGAACTGGGAAGACAACCATCTTTTCATTTTCGGTGAGCAACCGGTTACTGAGTGTTATCATATCCAGGAAGTGATGAGAACCGTGATGAAGTTGCCATTTATGTCTGATATTAAACCAAACTGGTGCATAAATGTGAATGACAAAGAAGGAGAAAGGAGAGACGTTGGAGAGCATTAGAAGGTTCGCTTACAGTGACATAATGACGCAATATTCTTGAAGACGTTGTGAGCCATCTGGAATGATTGACAGGACCAGGTTTCATATTAACTAACTTTTCGCCAATTTCTCCACTCATTACAGCTTTACACATATCTAGAAGGTACTTCTGGTCGTTTGAAAGTTCGCCACAAATTGGATAAGGAATTGCGGATTGGGGATTGGAACAAATGGAACAGGTTTTACCGAGTGGCATTCTTGTATCTTTTTACCAATTGCGCCGGAAAATTAGTTGACACCAGTTGTAGGTCCATCTAGTTTACACATTAAATGGCGGAAAGGGAGTTCATTTAGATGGAGCAAACATATTGCACGTTGTATATATATATATTAAAATCCGGGATGGCCCCGGTGCTATAATAATATCCATTCAAAATTGGCATTATAAATTAAAATTTACATTAACATTTCTTTTAGTACTGATAGTCGTGCAAAAGTGTTTAAGTTATATTTATTTAAAATATCAATACAATAAATAGATAAAAACTCCTCTTTGTGAGACATAAGATCATTACGTGTTTTCTTAACTTTGTTGCCACATTGTTTGGTAGAATAACTTGACACAGCTAGGGACAATAAGTTAGGTAACTCGTATTCCCATGACGAAATTTTATAAGAAGAGAACATGTCTATGGTAGACCCAATACAATGATCACAGAGGATATTCGTGAAGAGCCATGTTATCTTAGAATTTCCGGTATTGAATATCCGATGGATGAAATTGAATTGTTGTAGCCTTAGTAGCACCTCTATATTCAAGTCAAACAACTTATATAACATATAGTTTGATATCTTGTTGTCTAAATGTAGAATCGAGTAATAACATCAATGTTATTAGAAGATAGACTTGCTGCTCCATAGATAATACTTGGGATACAAATCACATTCCATATCAGTTTGGTTATTTTTAAGGGGACATCGGTAATTGAAAACCCATTCCGGGTCATTTGAGCTGCATTACCCCAAATCTTCCCATTTAGAAAAGAAAACATTGATGCTTGATCGCAAGGAATAGGCAATCCCATATACTTGCATACTAGCGTTGATGTAATTGTCTCCCCATTGAAAACTATATTGTCGTCTAATATGGCCTTCCCCTTGGTATCTAGCGAAATAAAATGACACTTTGTTACATTTAGCTGCAAGTCGTGTTCTTGAAAATAGTTCGATGATATGTTCAGCAGATTTATGAGGTCTATTTTCATGTTCGAAATTAATATTATGTCATCAGCATAATTTACTACTGCAAATGAATGTTGCCCTATATGAACACCCAAGCCGCTTTGTTCCATCTCATCAATAAGGTCTTTCAAGTAGAAATTGATTAAAAGAGGAGATAGGATTCCCCCTTGACGTACACCTTTCTGAATAGGGATTGGAGTTTTAATTCTATGACCGTCAGCTGTTATAAATGCTTTGGATTGGGAGTAGAAAGAATCTAAAGCATCGATAATATTGGGATTTAACTCAGTCTTTCTGAGCTTCTGAAATAACTTGGCATGGCAGACATTATCAAAAGCAGCCGTGAGATCCACACTCATCAAGTATACAGGTGAATTTTTCCTCGTGAACTTATTGAGAACACTATTAGCGACTAGATGTGCTATGTCAGATCCAGATTTGTAAAGGTTTCTTCCAGTGCTTCTCAATTCTCACTATCACACCTGATCGCCATCCAGTATTGACAGTGGTGCTATCACACCCAACTGAGAAATTCGAAAGAAACAACTTAAATTATATTATATTTTAATCAATAATTTTATATTTACCGTAATTAGTTTTCCTAACACAAGCCCTAACACAAACCCTAACCCCAAAACTAACTTCAACCGTATACCTAACACTTATCTGAAATAGTTCTAGAACATAAATAAATAATATTGTTATGTAATTAATAATTAAGTAATTTAAACAGGACTTAGGATGACCCAACTCCATAGCAATTTTCCGATCCATTTGCTATAGAGTTGGATCTCATTATTTATTACATAGGAAAAAAGTAGAACTTTTTTCACTATTCTCGGGGCATTTTATTTACTGAGCGCCAGCGAAAAAAAAAAAATATTCTACAGTACGTTTTTTTCCCATGTATTACGTAATTTTATTCTTAAATTGGTATTTTTTTGTTGCTTAATTCTTTAATAAAACATACAGTGGTATAGTGTTACAAAATAAAATGAACAGTAGTAAAATCAATGCCATCCTATTCGAGCGAAAAGGTAACAATTTAAGAATAAAATATATTATTAATTATTGAATTTTAGATTAATGACTGCATTTTTTTTAATTTTTATAATAAAAAAGTTTTCAAATAAAATAAAAACAAATAATAGAACCGGGATGCAAAAAATCTGCCCATGTGGGTAGTCTGCCATATAACCTGCTACTGTAATATAGGGTAGACTTACCAACTTCTAGCTTCTTTAGAGAAATTTCTCTGGATTCAAAATACTCGAGAATAGATGATGTTATACACATAGACTTTCCGGAGTCTGGAGTAATGTGACCTATATATGGACCCAGGTTCATCCAAAAGAACAATGTGTTCTTCTTTTATGAATCGACCCCTAGTTGCTAGTGTTACATCTCGTCTACCATCAAAATAAATTCCAGCTGGTTCTGTAATCTTTGATTCATTTTGTATATGTTCCCTAAACTTCTTCCGCTGGCGTCTTATTTTGTTCCGGTCCACAACTGGTGAAACTATACCCTCAACGCTGGTGTCCTGCAATGTGGCAGAACATATGGCAGCAGCAGCAGTGTCACTTAGTTGAAATCTATCAGACAGTTTTGCAATGGCCGGATATTGAGCTCGGTTTTGCCGATTGATTGAAGGACGAACTGATGGCCGTGGTTTATATGTTGTATCATGTCGATCATCATCAACAATACTCTCTGCGGAGTCACCAAAGTCTAAGGAATGTAAAACTTCAGTTGTGGAAGCAGATTCCTCAAATTGTCGTTTTCTTCTTCCTATGACTCCTTTGATCCTGGAGAAAAGCTCTTTCACATTCAGGAACTTTCCTCTCTATTGGACAATCACAGCCAGCATCACTAGAACATTTACAGAGAGCTATATCAAATAATAACGAAAGTTTGTTTTCATGAGTTTTAATCATCGATTAGTTGGGATTTTCTTTAGTTTTTTACTTATATTGAAAAATCCTTGATTCGGGTACCTAGTTGTGTTACAGATGAAACAGCTGGTATTCCTAATTTATTCCAGATTCCTATTATAGTATTGGCACAACTTCTTGCTTCTTCATCAGTATTTGACATGCCTGTCTGCTTCTGCTCATGGAGAAAAAGTAGGTGCTTCATGCATTCTAAGGCCGTGGGAAGTTGGTTAGCTGTATCCAGATCTAATTTTTGGGAAGTTCCAAAAAACTCATAATTCCCCTTAGAGCGTAACATTATCTAAAACTATAGGCTACGACTCCTGCCAAGCTGACAGGAATACAGATCTATTATTACCTAAAGGCTTAAAAAGTAGGCCTTTAACGGACGTTTAGCTAGTAGAATAGAGCTAGGCCCTACTGTATACATGAAACAGGTACTAATAATACTTCCAGCTGATATGAGATGCACTAAGCTTAGGGCCTAGGCCTTCACTACGCTAAGCATAAGCCATACAATATACAGTACTGCATAACTTTACCGGTACTGACGTGGTAGGTAGGCCTACCGAAATTGGTTTCAGTATTAGACTAGCTAAATCGAGTTAAAGTTAGTTCAGTACTAAGAAGTTCAAGAATACGGACCAAGAACATTATGGTTCAGATTAAAATTTAAAACTCCCTCCAAAATATCGGATTAAAGAATAAAGATGTTTGTTATCAATTTCATGTAATTGAGTTTGAATTTAATGAAACAAAATGTGAGATTTTTAATATGAACGAGTTGAAATGTAACCCACTGAAAATTTATTTAAATTTTGTTTATGGTGTTTGTAAAAAACTAATCTTCTAGGAGAATTTTAGTAATAATCTACATTTGCATTAAAATGATACACCTGACTACAAGACCTATGTGCTGGGGTTATAATATATAATATTACCAAATTTCTTTTTTAGAAATGTTTTGTTTCGGTATTTAAGATTATATTAACATTTTGAACTATCAGAAAATAAAAAAAAATAACTTAAATTTTTCAAAAATTTTCAAAATTTAAAAAAAAATAAAAAAAATTAAATTTTCACTTTAGATGTGCTGGGGTCAAATGGGCACGAAATTATTTTTCGTTTTCCGTTTACATCGTTTTGATAAATTTCTCAAATAGTTTTCATACAGAAAATCATAATTTCGAAAAAAAGTGTTTTTCGATCTACTACCCTATTCCTCATGGACCTCCTAAGCCACTAAATAAACCAATAGCTAACCCAACATCACACCATCTCTTGCCACAAATGTCTTTGTACCTGATAATGTTACTCTGAATGAAGAGAACAATTTTAAGCTATTCCACGTGAGCTGCGCAGGATACTTCGACATAGTGGACCAAACTTATGGTCAAATAGTTATCGACAATAGAGATTTTGCTCGATCTGTTTGTCCTGAATTATTTCGATATTACGCAACAGTGGTGTTATGGCTTCGTATTATCGAAAATAAATCTAAGCTCGGAACACCACACTAACTGACGCTGAACACGAAATTAAATATTTAAATGCGAATCAGGTCCTTAATGTTACAGAGCCATTACACCTTTATCTATGCGAGATAGGCCTAACAACAACCTCAAATGGCGAGAGGTTCTATCCAACTTTTCCCGAACTACCGACAATTCCAGTTGGAAATCAGGGTGGATACTTTGGACAAATTACCATTGCATCACACACAGTCTATGAGGAAATACCATGTTTAGGCATCGTGGTGGAGGCATGCAGACACACTACAGTCGAAGCAGATATTGTCTACCATTCTGTGCTAAACACACAGCAAAATGTAGTAAATCGTAACCTGCTAGGCTATGGCCCGTTGAGTCAACGCAGATCAGGGGTTTTATCTCTCCTGACAGCTTTGGATATCACCATCGATCGGTTCCCCGAAGATGTTCCTAATACTGCATTTAACCTTAGTGTAATGCGTGAATTATAAGATCATCTGTTGCAGGTCCAAACATTCAAGATATCCCCAATTTAATTCCATACATTAACTTGTATTGGATTAATGTCTCAAACACTGATCTGCCATACCAGAAACGTCAATCCACCAACTCTGGCAAAACATTCCGACATATATATATTGTTACTGTCCAGAGACACTCAGACAACAGTAGGTGTAGCTATGACGTTCCTATTCCAATATAGGAGACCAGGAACCAATGCCATGATACCAACATGGGCATGTCTTACTCCTACACACGAACCCCCTTACCCTGTATGTAAACGCCACTAAGTTAAAACCTGGTGGTTTTCCCTCAATATCCGGAACAGTAGTTTTGTGTCATATGACACAAAACACACTGGTTGGGATCCTGCACCAACTCAGATCCCGTCACAGTCAAAACCATCGACATGAGTTAGTAAACCTACGAGTTAACCAGGACAGGAAAACTGTGATGCCAATGACACGCCAACAGCACCAATGAGATGAGCAAACCAGGAGAGACGCCCCAGAGTTCTGAGAAGGGAGGGAGTTAGCCGTATACTCCCAGTGACAGGGACGCGACGATTGGAGAAGCGTCAACAAGGCGGTACTGGCCCGTCACACCGGATTCGCTGAAAGAAGACGGTTCGGTTAGAGTGGAGGAAGGCGGACGGATACGCAACAACGAGGAGACCAAGATGATCAGGAAGAGGACGTGGTGACGAGTGCTCATCTACAATGAGGATACTTCACCACTCGAAGGATCCTCAGTGACGCCTAGAAGGGTGCAAAGGTAGATCAACCCAAACTAAACTGCAGACTGGGTGAGTGCGATAAACACCTTCATTATTTAGCCCGATTTGGGCAGGGCAAGTTAGTGAATGAGAGGGTGAAAGAGGTCGCCACAGAACTGTTTGAATTGTGGCGATCGGGGATAGTGCCATACAGTAGAGTGTACCCTATCTGGTAAATACGCGAGGGATTAAGTTAGTGGGGGATGGGCAGGCTTGAATGACACTGAAACCGAGGAAAATCCAGAGGATTCAGTGTTGTCCATCAGTAAGACCAATGGCGCCAAAAGTAAGCACGATAAAAGTAGTAAAACCGGCAAGCGAAGGGAGACTCACAACCAAGAAGTAGAGAAGACTAAGAAGACAAAGAAACGAACAAAGTTAAATGTGGCTACATGCAAAAGTGTTAGATCTTGACTGGATTCATACTCCTCCACCTGATTGGAGTAATACTGAATCTGAAACAGAACCTGGTACGGATTCGACAGTAGATCCTGGTACAGGATCTGTACATGATGAGTCTGCTTTATCTGGCCATTCATTGGTTGATCGTACTAGCGACAGCGATGTCAATTATGAAAAGGATGGTTCAATCAGTGGTGACAGCAAGGAGTATGATGTTATTGATATCAACAAATGTAGAAAATGTCTCATACGATTCTGGCCCTCTGATTATCAAAAAATTGTTGGATGTGATTCGTGTGACAGGTGGTACCATAAATCCTGCACTGCTGCGTTTGCGTGGGTCGATACAGAAGCAAACATTGACAATATTGTCTTCAACTTTATATATTATCATGAGTTCAATGAACGATTTGGTCAATTGAATTGTAGAGGAAACATACTCACCCGCATAGGGCCTATTCAATATATACTCAAGCATTGTACTCAATTTTAATTGAATGACTGTAAGTAACTTTACTTATGAATAGGGTGTTGGATAGTTTCAAATTTGAAAAAACTTACTGGAATCGCTTTGTGTTTAGAGTTGAAATCAGTAGGCCTAGGCCAGCACTTCTAACCTATGCAATATATTGGTATATCCATGCAATATTTGTAGATATTTACTTATTTTGCGGTTTTAATACTGTTAATATACTGTTATCTTCATTGCAATATGTAGGAATTAAGCTCTTATTGTTCAGTTTTTTGGGCTGTTTTTTTTAAACCTTGTCTGTGGGTGGGCCAATGTTGTAATGAGCTACTAGTACATTATCCATGATGGTTATTTGGTAGTTAGTATCACATTGAACGGCAAACGTGTTACGTTTCGAGCCTTCAGTAGAAATTCAGTAGAACTTTGATCCCTGGGTTGTGGTGAACATCTGTTTTGATGGCGAGTTCGGTATCGATGAAGGTGGTCCTCGTCATGAATTTCTAAGATCAATGATGCACGCCATTAAATATATATATTCTATGGAGAAGATAATTCTATGATGCTTGCACATTAGCTAACACGTGCAAAAGTGTCGGGTAACATGTGTGAACGTATTAGTTATATATAAAAAATATTTCTTCACAAATGACAAATGTCCCTTTAGTAAATAGTAAAATAAATTTTGTCATTGCTTCGCATTTGTGATAAATAGAGCCAAAAATTAATTTTTCAAAAATTAACTTTATTCAATGTCAAAATATAGGTCGAATTCTTGACACTTTGGGTTAATGTTGTTCTAAAATAATTTTACAGATGCTAATAGATGAGTTTGAATATTATGTTCCTAAAAAAAATTACAAATTTTCATATGAATTGGTGGTGGAGCACCCTTTTTTTGAAAGGGTGTCTCTCAAAATGGGGTGACTTGATACTTGTTAACTGTAATTCATTAGCCTCTATGGCAGTAGGGTATATTGTAGGCCAAAATGTTCTGATACCAGTAGGCCTACCACAGTCTGATAGTCTGACCACAGTCTAATATGATAAATTATGATAAAACTAATTTCACGGATAATCCCAGCCCAAAAAAGGTTATCTGCAAGAGATCTGTGAAGCATCCTTACAATGTTTTGAACATTTCGAAATCCAGTATATCAGTTTTTAGCTTGTTTACTATCAGTATACCATGTTTGCTGGAACTGCAAACTTCTACAAGGCTATATGTACACAAACCCTTCACTATTACAGGCGAGACCCGCTAGTCAATGTCACAGCTCTTTATCACAATAAATCGCTGGTAATCTGACAAATACATGTCTATGGCGTCTGGTTTATGCCCATTGTCAGGTTTTGCTGCTTCGCCTCCTTGAGCATATAGCGCATCCATTGTCTCACTAAGATCGCGATTAGGGTCGAGCTGGTCCTTCCAGCTGAGGTCTTCCATTGCTTTGGAGACTACTCGCTGGAATCATGTCTTCACTGCCTTGTGAAGGGATGTATCATGAGAATACTAGATGTACAGGTCATTTAGGGACAGTGGGGTGTGTTTGATTTTTACCAGTCAAACACCCCCCACTGTCCCTAAACGACCGCGGTTACATAGCAAAGCATTTCCACAATGCAATTTTAAGATTATATTTCACACCATACACGTAGGTCAGGTGGCCACTTCCCTTTTAAGGATAGACTTCCCCTGTGTCTCAGAACTGTTGTTGCTTTATATAAATTTACGGTCTCCCCTCGAATGGGAAAGAACACACCATGGACAAGGACCCAGTGGCGGTCCGTGGACAGTGGACTCATTGAGACACCAAAATGTGAAGTTCAATTTAGCGGTGATACACCCCCCCCCCCCCCCCCCCCCCCCTAATAGTTGGCTGACTTTAAGAGCTTATATTGCTTTAAGATTACGATTATATTGCTTATAGAGCCAACCAACAAGAAACAACATACGCACACCAACAAGAAACAACATACGCACACTATCATTGTATTTTACCCCCAGTGACACAGGTTTCCAATAACAATTACACAATGTAAGCAAACGAATAACCAGCCGTCTAATACATTGCACAACCCAAACGTAAATTACATCAAAGCCCCCAACAATGAAACATAAAAGGCCCTAAATAATACAGGTATGAAGAATAATTAATAGCACATAAAATTCACCTAAATGATTAAATCAGATTCCCGGAAAAATAATGTAGATCAGAATCAGATCTCCTATCTTTTTACTGTCACCTAGCTTGCTTACCTAGCTTACCTATACCTAGCTTTAAAGGACACTGATCCAAATGATTCCATTCTAACCTTCTCCTGGAGGCATCCTACGACATGCCATGGAGAAGCATCTTAGCAAAATCAACATCAATGAAATCGTCGTGGAGCTTCTCCGTATGTCTACAAGGGATAAATTAGAAGAATGGGTAGATCAACTGACTGAAGGTGACGTTTTTGATGCCTGAGTAGTTTCAGCAATATACGCTAATAGTGTGTTTTCAGTAAGAGACGAGCCCCTGTCGCAGTTTGAAACAGCCCAATCAATGATCTTGGCCATGTCAAACTCTGGAGTTGGTAAGGGTGATTTAAGGAGGATGATTAACCAAATGAATCATAGTCAGATCACCACTAATAAATGGAGGTAAGACATCATGAGTAGGCAATATCGTATGGACCCTGGGACTTACTAGTGTGGAGCACAGTTAGAGCACAATATCCATTGTCTACAATGGGAGAAGCACATTCAATCCATCTCCATCTGTTTGGCCCTTCATAGCTTTAAACTGATTGAACCAGATATTACAGATGTACACGCACAGCAGCACCATTTCTATTGTGAGCTCGAGACAAATATCCAAACCATTCCCAATGTGATGTTAAACCATGGAACATATTCACCCTTTTTAGGGCATATAACATCCACTGGTTTAATAGGAACCCAGATGCCGAACCCTGGGAAGGATCCAATAGCGTCAAAAGTTGTGAGGTTATTGGGACTAGCATCCTTCTTATACCAAATTGTCAGGTCGGCTCACACCAGAGAAATGTTCGAGAATCCTCTATCTAGCAAGGATTGCTGCAGAGCATGTGGAAGTAATGACTGGATTCGCAAGGAGAGACATCCAAGGTTTAGGTCAATTTCGCCTAAAAGGTATGTGCCCTCATCATGTAAGGGCAAATAGTTTCTCACCACAGATAGCTCCCCATCCAACTCTTCAACTTTCTTGATAGTCGTGACAGATACTAAACTCTTAGAAGACCTAAAGCTACCACCTCTTCCAACTGCTGATTATAACACCTCGTCCTCTCTATCCCATATAACACCTCGTCCTCTCTATCCCAGAGTTTAGCTTTAACATTGTGTGGTAAAAGGATTCAATCTAAGACAATGTCAATTCAAAATAGGCTTAAATATCAGATTCCTGGTCAAATCACACTCAAGGATTTTATGTACCATCTTGCTGATACCCATATAAGTTTAATAGAGAAGGACAGCCAGACTATATACACCCCGACACATCCCTTGATGACCTCTTCATGGACATATACCACTGCTACCAAGAAAACCTAGAAGAGTTAGAAGTTGTACTTACATATATACACAAGATAATTAGAATCTCGGTCCTGACTGCCATAGCATATGGTAGACAGTTTATACCTGCTATAGAGGTCGACACGTGTCAAACATTGCCCAGGGTTATGTGAGAAGATTTTAGGATAAGCTGCATAGAGCAAGTGTCTGCAGGGTTATACCAAAGATTTACTCAAAGCTCTGATTTAATAACGTCTATCATGGTATCTAGACATATACCTCTTGATTATCCAATAATATCTCCCCAGCGATCATGCCCTGACCCAGCGTGGTTAACTCGACTACTAGGAGGAAGGATGACAAGCTGCAACAAGTTGTTTGAACTTCTCTGTCGTACACGATTACCATTAACAAAATAGACTGAAAAAAGGTATGTGTATAAACATTGGAGAGGGAGAAGGAGGATTCATATGGTTATTATCTTGAATATTTCCAAACTTGAATTTCTATTATATTGATTTGTTATAATGATTATATTATATCTATTATAATGATTCCTAACACGATACGACTTATCATTATCAGATGCCAAGAGACACACCCTTGATAGACTGTAGTCGACCTTTGATCAAAGCATAACAGGTCGAACTAGAGGGGAAATCCAAGAATCTATCAAACATAAGTTTACCAACATTTATGTGATATTATGGAAGTCTAAGAGCGTATGCAGGATGATATGCATGCCCAGTTAAGGGGGCTTATGCAATACCAGGCAAAGCAAAAGCGCCGATTAGAACTGGTGCAGTTGGGATTATCTGAGAGTGAGGCCGGTTCGGGTAGTATTTATGAGGAGCCCGAAGTAATGGAAACGTTTGTTAATACCCCACTTACAGGTCCTGGACGACAGACCCAGGACTGGTGGTGTAACCGTACGGGCGGGGGTGGTAAGTAATAATAATACGTTAGAAGGAATTAATATTAATAGTACCGTAGTAGACAACCCTAATCAAATCTTTATTGCAGGAAATAATATTTTGCCCAGTAATAACAATTCTAATTTAAATGTGCAAAATAATTCAAATAATAATATTAATTTAAACGCACAAAATAATCCAAATAATAATATTAATTTAAGGGGGTTGGATAGTAATTGGGTATACATTTTTGAAGTGCAAAGTTGAAACAGAACACTAAGATTGCTTACCTTCATATTTTAACATAATGTGTATATATGATCAACAATTTGAAAAATATAAAAAAAAACTAAAAATTTCAAAGTTTTGCATTGTTTTTTCAAAAAATAGTGAAAATTGAAAAATTCTTAATAACGTTTGTAATAATTATCAGAATCGGCCAAAATTTGGGTTGAAGCATACGAGGTATCTTACCAACAATTGCAACTGACAGAATGTTGATATCTGGTCTGGAAGTACAAAAAGCACCAAAACGCACCATTTTTGACCAAAAATAGTGAAAAACTGCACAAATTTGGCACACTTTTGAAAAAATAAAGAGTTTAAAAAAGATAGATATAAAAAATTTGTCAGTTGTAATTGTTAAGAACCATGTAAGCATGAATCCTGCCAAAAATCAGCTCCTTATCATAATTTTTGGCAACGCTATTAAATTTTTTGTTTCAAAAAAGTAATTTAATTTTTTTGAAAAAATTTTTTTGAAATTTTTTTTTTAATGTTTAAAATTTATTAGACCAATTTTAATAATCGGTTATTATTTAAACCAAAATTTTCGTTAATATCAATTTAATTATTTAATTAATTTATTATGCATTGAATCAAATAAAACTAAATAAAAAAATTATTCAATTATATGAAGGCACCAGATGAATACGATTTCGTGGCAGGAGCTTCCCATTTCTTTGATGGCCTACAAACACTGCTCTTTGCCTTTCTCTTTAGGTTAACAACCTCAGCTCTACCTGCGAGTTTACCCTCATCTTCCTCTAGACCGAGTTTATTTAGAATTATTTGCTCCACCGAACATCCCCGATTATGTACTAATACAACATAGGACACATGAAACATGGCTGTTTTTAAGCCCACGAAGGTTTCTTTTGAGAGCCGTGTCCACAACCGCGAATGAATTGACTCATTGCGGTTTTTTGTAAGGCCAGGAATGTAATGACCTATAATTTCAACAGTTGTTAGACGTTGGTATACTGGCAAGATAAATTTCAAATTCTGCTTTATTGGGGTTTGTTTCTTGTAAGTGGGATCTTTGTTTTTATACTTACACCACTTGTCTTCCGGACAAAACTCGTGTTGCTTATCTAAATTATCCCCATGGTCAGAATAGTGATAAGCTGCAGCCATAATTTCGGTCTTTCCCTCATCAGTAATGTTCGACATTTCAACTCCGGATATATTCTTTACAATCGTATTACTATTACGGTAATATGACTGCAGCTGGTGACATCGGCCATCAGTCAACCCACCCTTCCCTCCTAGTTTATGAATCTTACGAGCATTGGCAAGACCAGTATACAGTCGTTTTGCAACGTGGTTGATGCATTTTCTCTTTACAATTGTAACATGTTCATCTTTGTATGGATCAGATTCCAGAAGAGACTTCATCACACTGCTATCACCGTCTGATACAACAGACTCATATACAAGATCATTAACAACAATTGATCGGTTGAACATTTTGATGGCTAAATGTGACTCCATGCCAGAACTTGATCCTGTGTAGTTGGCAGTGCAATCATGTTGTTCGATATCGTCACCTTCCTTGTGGCGGTTGCAAACCTGACAAAATTTATAACAAACATCAAAATCCATAACATGGTCGGTAAGTACTGAGATTATAAAGGCGGCCCCAATGAGAGATCGATGGCCCCTTGTCAACCATGTGCCATCAAAAGAGACACATGTGTGCCGTGAACCTTCCTTCGTTGCACAATTTCGTGCGTTTCCACGAGCAAGTAATTCTGTTGCCATGGAGATGGTTTTAACATGGTCTCGCCAGGCTAAATTAACCACGGGAGATGGCAAAGACATTACTCTAGAGAAAGTTTCAGCATCGCCGTGGGTTCCACCAACACATAGCCATGCCAGCACCGAACGAATATTGACATCCGCCGTTTTCCTACCAGGTGTAGTAACCGTACCGGTAATGAGGTTGCTTGTACCTGTATTATAAGTCCATGCACAGAGATCGCATGAACCAATAAATGTTACATTATAACCGGCTTTGGCGGACTCTTTAACTGCAACAGTTCCATCACACGTCTTATTGTGAAGTTCCATAATAAGGTTTCTTATTATACTTGTGGCTACAATATTGTAACCATCCATGTATCCCGCCGATGGTAGTACTGTAAGATTCGCCGCTATTTCCGATGGTTCCCTATGTTTAAGTTTAATCTCGACTTTCTGGATATCCTGTCGCATAATACCTCCCCTAAACCCCTCAATCTTTCGTCCTGTCAACCTTGGCATAGTTTAGAATAATCAAGTAAAAATTAATAATAAATCAATTGTCAATACTGTGAGAGTAATATATGGTGAGGGGTTTTTAGGTGTACCGGTAGGTACCTGTTGTGTTATTGTGTTAGTATGTCTGTATGTGTACTGCTGCACTAAAGTGTTGAAGTAGTAAAATATAAGTCTGACAGTTGATGTAGTAAGTGAAACACGATTGTATTTATTACCTAGTATTGGGCAATATATATTAGATTAAACAATGGTAGCAGAGCGTGTACAGTGATTTATACTGCGTACTGAAGAAGTTATATTATCTGTCAGTCCGTTGTTGTTGATCAGAAGATGGTGCCGATTGCCGATGGTGGTACAGGTAGGCCCCTATGTCGCAGCCACAAACATTGACTGATTGAATAGGTCTACCTACTGACCTACTTACAGACCTGCTTATTGACCAAATGCAGGCAACATCAAACTTATAGTCAGTACACCGCACAACCGCAGTACTTGTTAACTACATGATATTCAACTCCAATTCATTTCTACCAGAATGACTGAATGTTGAAATGGTAGGCTTCAATATTAACAATCTAACTCTATTATATAATATTGCTATATTGCAGTATTGTATTTTAATGTATTACATGGCAGCATGGTATTCTACTATAATGACTGAATGCTGGAATGGTTGGCCTCAATAAATAAAAATAATTTATTCTATAGGTTTACCCTAATAAGAATCAGAGAATAGGCCTAGGCTTTAGGCTAACGAGTTAGAAGACAGGCCTTGTTACCACATTAAATTACCGGTACCGATTATTCAATTATTACGACAGGCCTCTGTCTGGCAGCCAGATTTTGGTTGTGGCTGAACTGCTGAAATCATTTGTAATTTTTGATTAAAACAAAAATGGCTGAAAAGTCAACACTAACAGTACCTCCTATTCTACCGGAGAAAGATCCAAATTATGAGGAATGGAAGAAACTTCTAAGGATGTGGGCAATATTTACATCATTAACAAAAAATAAACAAGCACCAGCGATATTAGTTCATTCATTAAAGGGTGAAGCATTGTCTTTGGCATTGTCGATTCCAGAGGAAAATTTAAATCATGCAGATGGTGTTAGTAATTTGTTAGTGGAACTCGATTCACTTTTTGAGAAGGATAAAGATGTGAAGGGATTTGAAGCGTTTAAACTTCTAATATCTTTTAAACGAGTTGCAAAATCAGCTTTAGAATACTGCTCAGAATATAAAAGATTGCGGCGAAAAGCAAATGAATATCAAATTGAAATTTCAGATACCACATTTGCGTATATGTTACTTGATAATTGTGGTTATCCAGAAACTCAAAAGATGCTGATTTTATCAGTGGCACTAAGTCAGTCTCATGGAACCCTTTCACCAGAAAATATTGAAAATGCACTTCGTCGAATTGTTAGCGATCATCGACAACCTTCAATTGCTCAATCTAATGATCAAGAAGCTTTGGCCACAGGTACATTGACTGATAAAAACATTGAATGTGTAGTTCGAGATGAACACTATAATAATAATATAAATGTAGCAACAGAAGATCTCAATAATGAGGAGATCTTTACTATTGACGATCTCTCTTCTGGTGAGAAAGATGAAATTGTACAGTGTGCTTTAGCAACTTGGAATGGAAAACCTGGGATTTATCGTCCACGATTTGCAGATAGACGACCACAAAGTGCGGCAAATATGAGTTCTAACTGGCGAATGGATGGAGCAACGCGAAATTGGAACATGGCCCGGGGTGGTACAGGAAATTACAAACCTTCCATGAATCCCAGGGATATTCAAACAGGTGATCATATGCGTTGTTACTTATGTGGAAGTCGCTTTCATTTAATGGCTTCTTGTACAAAGAAGAAGTCACCTGGAACAATTAGTAAAAATATTGAGACTAATATGATGGTGGAAGATAGTACTTTATCTGAATCTGTTGAGCAAGTTTTTGCCTTAGAAAGTTCTGATTGTAATTCTTTTAACGATTGTAATGTTGCTATTATTGACTCTGCAGCAACCAAAACTGTCTGTGGAGATCAATGGTATAGACAATATGTTACAAGTGTTAGTTGTCAGAATGAAAAAAACTTTCCAAAAATATTACCCTCTAAGTCAGTTTACAAATTTGGCAATGGAGGAATTAAAAATGCCATGTTTAGTGCTGCAATACCGGTAAATTTTTTTGGGAAGTCTATGATTCTATTAACTGATGTTGTTACAGGGGGGTGCCCTTTGTTATTAAGCCGCACTTCCTTAGAGAAAATAGGCTTGGTTATCGATTTTTCATCCAAGTGTGGATCAATCCTAGGAATTCAAGTGTGTTTTCCTCAAACAGCTAATGGACATTTTTGTATTCCATTAACAAATCAACAGAAAATGATCGATGGAATAAAATCAAGAAACCAAAAATCTGATAAATGCGTTAATAATCAGGATAATAAGCAGGATCAAGTGTTGATTATACTTTATTTGTTAAATCTATACTTGGTAAAATCGGTATTAAGGTGAAGTCTAATAAACTCTACACAGACAGCAAGGGACTATATGACAATTTAAATACTGTCATTAATGAACCCGCAGAGAAACGCTTGAAAATAGAACTCTCAGTAATTCGGCAAACAATGAAAACTGAAGGAATTCAACTTCACCTAATAAACACTAGAAATAATTTGGCTGATGTGCTCACTAAAGAGCGTCCCGGATTTGAACTGCTATCTTTACTTGAGAACTGAATGGGAAAAAAAAAAAAGAAGAAAGAAAAAAGTGATTTTAGATCGAGTTATAGACTCAAGTTAGAAATTATATAGAACTAAAAGAAAAGAGAATATATCTAATGTGAGAGTAATATATGGTGAGGGGTTTTTAGGTGTACCGGTAGGTACCTGTTGTGTTATTGTGTTAGTATGTCTGTATGTGTACTGCTGCACTAAAGTGTTGAAGTAGTAAAATATAAGTCTGACAGTTGATGTAGTAAGTGAAACACGATTGTATTTATTACCTAGTATTGGGCAATATATATTAGAT
>JAUCBJ010007535.1:0-28949 GCA_032718475.1 Nemertoderma westbladi
AGCTGGGTTCCAGATATCCTCTCAACCATGGAAATTCAACCCACCTCATGCGCCCTGGTATGGTGGGGCATACGAAAGACTCATCCACTCAATTAAAGCAGCTCTGATGACAATCCTACCTTCTCCGCGAGACTTTTCTGATGAAATGTTCAGAACACTACTAATGGAGATTGCGGACTCCATAAACCATCGACCATTGGTTCGTATTTCCAATGATCCAGATGCTGGGGAAGCTCTTACCCCAGCCCACTTCCTTAATCCCCGTCCTTCATCTCTTCAAGTTTATGAGCATCATGATGATAGTGATCATTCTGCTTGCTATTTGAAATCCTATTACAAGGCAGTTGCCTTACATGTTGATACTTTCTGGGGAGTTTGGAAGACTCACTACCTTCCAACTCTTCAAATGCGAAACAAGTGGTTTGCCCAAGCTACTAATATTTCCATTGATGACCTTGTTATCGTTGATGAACCAAATGTCCCACGCCACAAGTGGCTTCTGGCCCGTGTGCTTGAAGTCCACCCTAGTGAAGATGGACTTGTCCGTTCTGTTACCCTTAAACTTTCGAATGGCTCGATATTGAAGCGCCCTATCCGACGCTTAGTATTACTTGAGTTGGCCAGAGGCCACCATGGTAATTATGGGGAATTCCCCAAAAGTACTGAAACAGAAGGCTTAGGTCATCCTTCTAACTCAGCCCTTCATTCGTAAATGTACATATAAATTACTTAGGCCCTATTAAGTAGTTGGTTAAGTAATATGTGTAGGTACTATTTCTATTGTCTGTATTGTAGCTACTGTAATATCACTAAAATAGAAAATAGAGAAAATTTTACTCAATGAAAATTTTGGGAGCGGAAATACTACCCAAGATTACTTTCATGGCTTGCAATTGCATCTTTTTTTTTTATAAATTTCTTAACCCTAAATTTCTTTTTTTTTTGGGTCATTATAATTGGAGTTATTGTTCATTAAAAATTTAAATTATAGTTGCATTTGAAAAGATGCTCCTATGATTTAAAACTTCCTTAGATACATTACTTCTGTAACCTTAAGTTACAGATATATTTGCTTAACCTTAAGTTGTGCAAATATTTAAAATTATTAAACGGCTGGACTAGTCCAGTAACAAGCTTTAGTTAAACAGCTCTTGAGGTTGCTCGCTTAAATCACTGGTGCGATTTAGTTGGCTTTCTTGCCTGGAATGCTCCAGGAACGTTATGTGGTTCTACCGGAAGTCGACTCCTCATCCTCCTCGACTTCTTCTGGCTCCTTTAGACTCAACGCGGTTTCGGATACGAGACTACCTGCTCTAGGAGCTATCCTCTCTCAAGAATCCTACCGTATCTATATTTGGATTTGGATGCGCATGTGGATTTCTAAATGCTTATGTCCACCTTGAACCACCGTGTGCGCCAGCCCAATACACCTTGACTTGAGTCATAGCCATAGTCATCGGGTCGTTTGATCGCTTCCTAAAGTGCTTTATGATGAATGGTCGCGATTTATATACGTTTTCTTGTTACTTTCACTGTCGCTTTCAGTGGTGTAAAGAGGATTCATTGGGGGAGTTTGGGCCATTTACCAGATATATAGGCCTATATAATAAACGCGAATAATGGAATACGCGATTTTCCAAAAGGTTTATTCTTAAACAGAAGACAAAAGAAATTTCATGTTCGATGTTGGGTCTGGTAATCGTACCATCAGGGTTGCACCACTACTACATTTGCCGCACCTTCAGAAACGTGCTATCTTACATTAAATTCCCAATATTTGTAATATATCTAATTTATATATATATGCAATCTATGATATGCAATTATATTCGTGCAATTTAATTATAATACGTAATATAATAGGGTCGGCCAACCTAGTGGTTTTCTCCAAGTCTCCAATTTTTCTATATTTTTTTTATATGTGTATATTTGTGCTGTTAATCTGTTCTTTATTGTTATTGACGAAGCCTAAATATTTAGTTTAGTATTATTAGAAAGTATATTAGATGTTTAACATCAGTAGTCTGTATGTTTGATATCACTCATTATCTGGATATATTTTTTTTGTTTGTTTGTTTCGTGTTCCCTTTGTTTCGATATTTGATTATTATTTTTGCTGATGATTTTTTATGTAGCAATTTGCTGTGGTCCATCAATTGTATATAGCCTATCAGTACTAGGCTATAGGGAGCGGTGTCAACGGCGGTTTGCCGATGTTGGTCCACAGGCAAATTGGCGCTGTGTTTTTATTATCATTAATGTAAAAAACCAAGATAATTTGTTTGTAGATAGATTGCCCTACCACATGAGATGAAATGTCTACATTTTATACTGTATTTTCCTCCAGTTATAACTTTGAGTATAGTTATACTGTATATGTATACTTTCTTTATACAGTCTGACCGTGTCAGTCTGCATTCATTAACTTTATACATACTTTGTACATCTGACCGTGTCAGTCTGCAGTCATCACTTTCAATTGCCCGTCTGACCGTGTCAGTCAACCTTTACTTGTGATAGCGGTACCGTGTACCGTCTGTACCGTGTACAGCTCAAGGATGGATTATTGGGGCATTTGAAATTCTGAAACACAGCGTTTGTAGGGTCCAAACCCCTACAAACTGTTATCTCGCCTTATTTTCGGATATATTTCAATATTCAGTCGATATTCCACGATTTCTACTGCTGTAATGTTGACCTACAGTTTGGTTGTTGATGTTGGTGCTTATTGCTATAGACCTATTGCCGATATTATTGAACCACAATAATTATTACTGGAGACAGCTCCTAGGTTGGGGGCCGATTATTATCAATCCGGTGAGTTTTTGGAGTTATTTATAAACCTCTTGGGTATAACCTAATTAAAGCTTGATATCATAATAACCTCCCACGTTAGACAGTTAGATAGGCCTAGGTAGCCAGTTCATTGACCTCAATTATAGACACCATTTATCCGTTTGTGAGCGAGATAGTTTTCTCGAATTCAAGTTACAACGCCCATGACAGCATGACCCCCTTTATTGCGTAATCGCAGCCATGCAAAGTCGTTCCATCCTTCTGAGAAATCACATTGTTAAAATCGACTTTGACACGGTGGGATAATAGATGATGAGATACGACAGGAACTCCTAGCTAAGTCTACAAGATACGGTAAACCTTTGCCGCAATCGAGAATCAGCAGCTAAGGATGATAAAAAATTTAAAGAGAGAACAGATGCAATGGTTGCCACAAATTCACAAACACGGGTTTGGAAGACATCTACAGAAGTCGGAAACGGAATAGCTCAACCGAAACATCTAATAGGCCAGTACAGAAACCGAGAAAAACAATGGAATGTTTTAATTGTGGGGGAAATTGGCCTCATAGAGATGAGCCTTGTTTCACAGCAAATAAAATTGCCAGAAATGTGGGAAGTGGGGCCATCTAGGCTCTAAATGTATATTAAGAAGCGGAAAACCCTATGACCGACTCCGCCAAAGAGAGCTACAGGTTCAATCTAAGTAGCATATATTGATTGAGGAAGAACTAAAACATAAACCTATAACATAAGCAAAGATTTCGTACCTTCGCCGATATCTTTAGTTTAATTTAAGAGAAGAAGAAATGGTGTAATAAATAAACCAATTCGCAATGATAAAAAACCCAGGAAACATGTTGGCAGGCCTACTGTGTGTATAGTTAATATAAAAATTACCAAATTAGTGCAAAAGTTAATAAACATGTAGTAAGTGAGATATACAATACTGAGCTGAGCACCGTAATTTATATAATAAAATATATATAATACCATTGGTAGCAAATAATACTTAGCCTAGAGGTTATAATAATTACCGCTGAGACCAAGCCAACCTTTCAGCTGTGGGTCCCGTCCCCGCAGGGGCAAACGATCACAATTTCACCCTGACCACCCACCCCCCGCCCCCACCCTAAAAAGCTCCATTTGTTTGTATTCATAGAAAGCTGACCATGCAAGGATTCCAAATGTTTAAAAATATATGTGAGCACGCCGGGGCCCCAGAGCATGCCGGGGCCCCCGAACGAGCACGCCGGGGCCCCCGAACGAGCACGCTGGGGCCCCCGAACGAGCACGCCGGGGCCCCCGAACGAGCACGCCGGGGCCCCCGAACGAGCACGCCGGGGCCCCCGAACGAGCACGCCGGGGCCCCCAAACGAGCACGCCGGGGCCCCCAAACGAGCACGCCGGGGCCCCCGAGCAAGCACGCTGGGGCACCCGAGTGAGCACGCTGGGGCACCCGAGTGAGCACGCCGGGGCCCCCGAGCAAGCACGCCAGGGCCCCCGAGCGAGCAGGCCGGGGCCCCCGAGCACGCTGGGCCCCCGAGCATGCCGGGGCCCCCGAGCGCACCAGGGCCCCCGAGCGCACCGGGGCCCCCGGGCGCACCGGGGCCCCCGAGCGCACCGGGGCCCACGGGCACGCCGGGGCCCCTGAGCACGCCGGGGCCCCCGAGCACGTCGGGGCCCCCGAGCACGCCGGGGCCCCCGAGCACGCCGGGGCCCCCGAGCACGCCGGGGCCCCCGAGCACGCCGGGGCCCCCGAGCACGCCGGGGCCCCCGAGCACGCCGGGGCCCGCGAGCACGCCGGGGCCCCCGAGCACGCCGGGGCCCCTGAGCACGCCGGGGCCCCTGAGCACGCCGGGGCCCCCAAGCACGCCGAGGCCCCCGAGCACGCCGGGGCCCCCGAGCACGCCGGGGCCCCCGAGCACGCCGGGGCCCCCGAGCACGCCGGGGCCCCCGAGCACGCCGGGGCCCCCGAGCACGCCGGGGCCCCCGAGCACACCGGGGCCCCCGAGCACACCGGGGCCCCCGAGCACACCGGGGCCCCCGAGCACACCGGGGCCCCCGAGCACACCGGGGCCCCCGAGCACACCGGGGCCCCCGAGCACACCGGGGCCCCCGAGCACACCGGGGCCCCCGAGCACACCGGGGCCCCCGAGCACACCAGGGCCCCCGAGCACACCGGGGCCCCCGAGCACACCGGGGCCCCCGAGCACACCGGGGCCCCCGAGCACACCGGGGCCCCCGAGCACACCGGGGCCCCCGAGCACACCGGGGCCCCCGAGCACACCGGGGCCCCCGAGCACGCCGGGGCCCCCGAGCACGCCAGGTCCTCTGAGCACGCCGGGGCCCCCAAGCATGCCTGGAACCCCGAGCACACCAGGGCCCCTGAGCACGCCGGGGCCCCCAAAATTATTACACTTATAGAAGGAAATGTTTTCTGGTGGGTAACCTGGATCTAGCCTGACTGACAGTCTGAATATTGTCCAATCTTTTGGAAATATTTTTCGGAATATTTCCACTTTTTTTTCTTTCAGGGGACCAATTTTGTTTCTTTCGGAGGCCCCAGTTTTTTTTTTATTTCGGGGGGAGGAGAGAGATGAAACTATCTCTGTTTCAAATTTAATGAAATATCATTAAGATTTGTAGAACAATTTGGGGGGAGGGGGGCGTCTCACTGAATTACGACACTATCTTCTTCCAGGACATGGTCACTGAAATATAAATTACGATGCTCAGTTGACTAACGCACGATGAGAACTGTCATTGCTCCTTGACCAAGTAAAATAACCATCATCTACCAGTAATTTACTTCGTGATGAGTGCCTATAACTTGCCCGCAGTTCAGCAGTTATATTTAGAAATGTTAATAATTAAAGCCCTACAGGCAGTGATAATATTCACAAAATATTGTCCATTTTATCGTCAGGTAAATGGTAGGCCTAGATGAATCATGTGTATTAAGCTACTGTATTAAGAATCTGTTACTGTGTTAGGAGCAGGTACAGAGGCGGTTTATGGGAACCAAAACAATAAACGACCGGGGGGGGGGGGGGGGGGGTCGCATATGAGCATAAATAGGTAGTTGTAGTTCTGCCATAGCTTTACCAAGGACATGGTGTTCTCCTCACGAGTCAGTCTCAGTTGGCATACCAGACAAATAAATACTGAAATATATAATAAAAATATAATTTGGTCCTGCAGTTAGCTTTATTTACCTATTACTTTATTATCCCCAAGGCCCGTTCGATCCTATTGTCCTCATCCTCTCCCAACTTCTGCGCCGTCTCCATCAGTTTTCTCTCAAACATTTTGCTGGAATCGAACCCCGCCTTCCCCTTCCCGAAGGAATTCGGACCCGAAGATGTTTTGGTTTCCCTCCCAACGTTTCTCATTTTCATCCTCGCCTCCGCGGGTAGTTCCTCAGTTTCGGAATCTGATTCACCAAACACCGACGGTTTCGCTACCGTTGCTGTAATTCGAGGGGATTCAATTCCAATGGTCGCACCAATTTTATTACTATTACGTTTTGCACCGGGAGCGCCAAGTTTTATTGATATTGCGAGTTTGGGTTTGGAGTTATGGGAGACCGGTTTATCTTTTACGTTTTTATTCGCCTCAATTTCTCTAATAACGGTACCACTAATTGAGTTCGATTCCGCGGGCTTAGGTTTTTTCACAACACTGGAATTCCCTTCTGTACCTTCCGGATCTTCACCAGTTAGTACCGGTAACCGATTCACCATAGATTGTTCCTGTGGTAGAGGTTCGGGATTTGAAGTCCCGGACGATTTAGACCAAGCAGACCGATCGAAATTATTAAATTTTCGTTTAAGCATGACGGTAAGCTGAAGCTGGTTACAGTGTGACAGGGTTACCAGGTTACAGTTTAGGTACTTTAGGGTCCGTCAGATCAACGAGTCAGGTTCATGTGTTTAGTACTGTAGTACCGGTTCTTTTGTCTTTTAGAAGTGCGAAATATACTAGTGCAGTAGTGCAGTAGCTGAGTACAGGAGTAGTGTGTCTAGTGATAGTGCTGTAGTCTGGTAGTGCAGTACAGCAGTGGTGTCAGAGTTTAGTTAACTAGGCAAGGCATACAGTACTGCAGTAGGCCTACTTCACCCTGCTGCAGTGTTGCCTACTGTAGGGCGAGCCACGAAAGTAAGCGAGCTTAGCATAAGTACCACTATCTCAATCGGTGTGTCACTCGCTCTGCCTGTCCTGTCCAATATTTCAATTTTATATTCAGTCTGTACCGGTACTCTTTCATGGAAATTAATTATTTAAATTAGCAGTAAAGGAATTTATATGTAAATAAATTATACATAATATAATAATATTGGTTATTTATATAGCGCTTTTCTACGCTCAGCATACTCAAAGCGCTTTTATTATCATTACCCCCAGCAAAGCCAGGTTCCCATTATACCGCTGGGTTGACGTAGGCACTAATGTCTAAAGTGTCTTGCCTAGGGACACAACAGTGCGAAATTTATACAGCCTTTAGTCGGATTCGAACCTGCGCCACCAACACTATTGTGTAAGCAGTTCAGGCGCCGTATCCACTCGATAAAAATCATACAGCTGGAATTTCCAAACACTAATCCATTAAGGGTGTAAACGCCATGCAGATAAACCGACACCCAACGCCAACAACCACTATTAGAGCTAATTAATGTTATTTATTAATTGAGGGAAAGGAACAGGTTACAATGGAACTTTATTCCAACCAAAACAATAAACGAGAGTAGAGTCACGAATCATATACATTATACATTACATTTTCATATTTGCTATTGTCGGCTGTCGGTTGTCGGCGTAGCGTTTACACCCAATTATAGTTTATACTGTATAATTTGTTCAAGTGATTTGCTTTAAGAAATGTGTTTTTAATTGACCTACACGTAAATAACTAATTAAAATGCCCCTTCTCTCCACGCTAATTCCATGTCCCCATAGAAGTCTGAAGGTATGGCGTGCTTGCTATTGCCTGGCTGGGAACCAGTCCACCTCACCACTACTCCAGCAATGCAATAGTGCTATATTAAACTGGCTGTGAACCAGTCCACCTCACCACTACTCCAGCAATGCAATGGTGCTATATTAAACTGGCTGTGAACCAGTCCACCTCACCACTACTCCAGCAATGCAATGGTGCTATATTAAACTGGCTGTGAACCAGTCCACCTCACCACTACTCCAGCAATGCAATGGTGCTATATTAAACTGGCTGGGAACCAGTCCACCTCACCACTACTCTAGCAATACAATGGTGCTCTGTATATTAAACTGGCTGGGACCAGTCCACCTCACCACTACTCCAGCAATGCAGCAATGGTGCTATATTAACCATATTAAATCCGGGGGTGGGTGGTCAATATGACCCCCCCCCCGTGTTTTTTTTTGTTATAATTCTGAAACAAACGCAGTTGGGTATCTGAAATTTTAGGACTTTTCCTAAAATTCTATTGTATTCCTAGTCGTGAAAACCGTTTTCAAAAATATTGGGTAGTTTTCGAGTTTACTGTAGCACCATTTTTTAACACTACTTTTGGCACTTTTTTTGAGACGTTTTTTGAAAATTACATTTCAGTAAATATGATTTGTAACATCTCTATTTTTGATTTACACCGGTTTTGTGGTGTTAGCAATTGGATATAAATTGATTTAAAAATTTCAAACTTGTTTTTTTCCCCGGGTGCCAAATTTTGGTGCCGCAGCACCAAATTTTGAAATATGTCAATTTTGTAAATTGATTGTTTGACACTTGTTTTTTACGCAATTGGGGTTTTTCGGGGTTCTGGTTTCGATGGAATATATACGAGTTGCACCAGGCGTATCAAACTTGTATTTTTCGGTGTTGTGTGCAAATTTTGGTGCTAGCACGAAATTTTGAAAATCCATTCAATAGATAAAATTGCTTGTGACAATTTATTTCTTGCGTTTTAGAGGTTCATGGCTGTTCTGAATTCAATGGAATATATAATTATCGAACTAGACATCTCAAACTTGTATTTTTCGGAAATGGGTGCAAAATATGGTGCGAGCACCAAATTTTGAAATCCATGAAATATATCAATTGATTGTGTCACCTTGTTTCTTGCGTTATACGTGTTTGTGAGGGTTCTGAATTCAATGGAATCAGTAAAACTTTTCAAACTTGAATTTTTCGGAGGTGGGTGAAAATTGTTGTGCCAGCACCCAATTTTTGAAAATAAGCAAATTGATCAGTAGATAGTATCATATTGTTTCATGCGTTATACGGGTTTATGAGGGTCCTGAATCCGATGGAATCAATAAAAACTGCACTGGACATGGCAAACTTGTACTTTTTGGTGATGGGTACGAAATTTGGTGCTACAGTAGCACCAAAATTTGACAAATTACGCCGAAAAATACAAGTAGCAATGAACTGGCATATTTGAAATGTATTCCATTAGAATCAGCGCCCCAGAAAACCTGAAAATGTGAATTCATAGCATCGTATAAGTGAATAAAAAATTTTGTGTTCTAACTGAAAAGTTACATGTTTTTTTCATTTTTTTCCAACGCAGAGAGGACTAAACAGCCATTTATAGTAATCATATCATTTTTAAATATTTTCCAATGTATTTTGCGCCCCCGAAAACCTGTATTGAAGAACAATTAGCCGAAAAATGCAATTTTCAAAGTTTGTGAAAATTGTGCACTACTTTTAATTTTGGTGCGCAATATAACCACCCCAGTACATTTTTTTTAAATTTTTTATTGGTCGGATCCAGACTAGTGATACCAGACTAGTGACTAGTGATATTTGTATAACATTTTATAGCCCGGTACTAATAGGGTTAAACTGGCTAGGAACCAGTCCACCTCACCACTACTACTCCAGCAATGCAATGGTGCTACTGTATATTAACTGGCTGGGAACCTACAGTATATCATCTCAAACATTGACTGCGAAAGGAGCCAGACAGATAACTTATTGTTTATTTCGTAAAATGATTGGCTAGGGTATTTAATGGTAATTCTTTAGAATTAGCTAAATAATTATGTTGAGGCATTGACATGGTAAATTAATTTAATAATATTTCAGTACCAATACTATCGGCATAAGGAGTTTTACTATTTCTTACAAATTGGGTCGCATCACGCCTAAATTATCGTACTTTTAAAACCCAAATTCTCTGTTAATACCTGGGTGTCATCAATCCTTTGTCCTCCTTTGGGTTGGGGTGGGTGGAGATAAACGTAAACATTTATACAGTATATTAGTAGACCATTGTGGTTACGTAGTACCGGTAGTTCGGTATAATTTATCGTTATTTCATATAGATTGTGATAAGATTTGTAATCCGAGGTTTCATCGGTCTATTTTGATGGTTGAGGGGTTTAGATTGCACATTGCAGATGTTTGGAGTATATTCTAGTTAGGTCTTGATAACTCCACCTACTGGCTCCAGAAGTCGAGGAAATCATGCCAAGTACCTAACTGATCTAGACTTTGCTGATGACTTAGGAGTACTCTCAGAATCATTAGAGGGAGCCCAACGGCTCCTCAGCTCATTAGAACATGCTGCTTCTAGTGTTGGTCTTTTTATTAACTCCAGAAAGACCAACATTTTGACAGTTAACTTTGAAAGTTCTCAGCAAGTCTCTGATCGGAAGAGCATAAGCTCAAAGGATGGTATGCTTGAGCATATGGACGACTTTTGTTACCTGGGATCATGGATCCGGAAGTCAGGTGAGGACCTTCGAATACGTAAGGGAAAGGCATGGGCAGCCTTGAATAGGCTTTCCAGGATTTGGAAGTCACCGAGAATTAATCGGAAACTTAAGGTCCGATTATTTAGAGCAGCAGTAGTTCCAGTACTCCTCTATGGGAGTCCATGCTGGGCTCTAAGTGCTGAGGACACCAAATCTCTGGATGGCACATTCACAAGAATGCTACGCCGGGTTCATTGTGTCAAGTACAATGCACAAATTTCCAACCAGACACTATATAACATTGGAGACTATGAGTCCATAGCTTTCCAGTTCGTTTTTTGAACTGGGTTCCAGCCGAAAACAATCCATTTCCAGAGATAAAATCCTGAAGATGGGCGGAATTTCGGTTAACACTATTGCTATAGACCCAGGGCGATGTAGGTGATTGATGCAGACTTGCATTAAAGTCTCCCAGGAATGTTAAGAATGCATGCTGATCCACTCCATCAGTAGCCGCTTGTAGATTCTGGTAGAAATTTTCCACCTCCTCTACAGGGGCAACACTAGTTGGAGAGTAGCACACAATCAGAATCACCTTAGGAAACTTCTTAGCCAGTCTTCCAGAACATGAGAAGTGGCAACGGATGATGCGGTTAGAGATATGGTCTATTTTGTCCAATGCTGCATGTGCAGTTGGATTCATCAATAGACCAATTCCACCATTGCCACTATCATCTGCTGAAGCGAGGGCGAGTCGCCAACCGCCCCCATGTCCTTAATCAGAACCTCATCAGTCTGTCCAGTCTGCATTCGGTACTCTTGAACACCCACTGCACTAAGAGAAAGCTTATCTGCCAAGGCAGTCAGCTCACCTTGTCGCATTGGGGACCCGAGTGTTAGGGTGTTTACTGAGGCTAGTCTAGTGACTTGCCTCAGATTCACCAATGGCTTTGTTGGTCGGGGTGGAACATGAGAGTAGCCTCCAACTCCAGAATCCCTCTCCCCTTCACAATCAGGCCTTCCTGGTGACCCAGGGTTTGGGCCAGAAATGTCATCAGGAAAGGGACTCAAAGAATTGTTTGCCGCTCTCTCTCCAGTAGGGGGTGAGACAGGCAGCCGGTCAGGAGATAACTGACGCCTGTGAGGCCGATTGTGTCCGGTAATTCCACTGGCCTCTAGTGGCTGGACCTCCGCATTACTAATGTAATCCATAGTGGAGGTTGGGGGGTGCTTTTTTTAGTGCACGTGCAGATGATATATAAATATGTGTGGGAGATTTGAGAACTGCATACGGAACAGACACCATCATTAAATAAAACACCACCCCGATAAGAGATAACTGTCAAGTTTCAACTTTAGGCAGATTGTAAATAACAAAATTTCCAGAAAATGATCACTTTCAGATCCACCCTCTACCTGCGGACTGGTGAAATGCAGACGGCGCTGCAGTTTGGTAAAGATGGGGTTTATGGTGAAGTAAAATGCCTGCCTTTCAAGTTTCAGCTTAAACAGATTGTAAATAACAAAATTGGTGTAGATGTTCACATTCAGACATTTCGCCCTCTAGCGGTAGACTGAAGAACTGTAGACGACTCTGGGACTCCGTAAAGATACAGAATATGCTGTAGTAGATTCCTGCCAAGTTCCAGCTCAATAGGATTAAAAAGAACCAAATGGGATGAGGTGTTCACTATCAGATATGTCGCCCGCTAGCGGCAGATGGGGGGACTGTATACAACTCTGTGACTCCGTAAAGGTACAGCCTATGCTGTAGTAGATGCCTACCAAGTTGCAGTCTAAACCGTTAGTAAATAACAAAGTTGGAGAAGATGTTAACTTTCAGACATTTCACCCTCTAGCGGTAGACTGGGGAAGTGAATAGGATTCTGCAACCCCGTAAAGATACAGCCTATGATGTAGTAGATACCAACCAAGTTTCAGCTCAAAATGATTAAAAAGAACCAAATGGGATGAGGTTTTCACTATCAGACAATTCGCCCTCTAGCGGCTGACTGTAGAACTGTAGACGAATCTACTACTCCGCAAAGATATAGCCTATGCTATAGTAGATGCCTACCAAGTTTCAGTCTAAAAGTATTGTAAATAACAAAGTTGGAGGAGATGTTAACTTTCATACATTTCGCCTTCAAGCGGCAGATGCGGGTAATGTAGACAACTCTGCGCGACTCAGTAAAGATATAGCCTATGCTGTAGTAGATGCCTACCAAGTTCAGTCTAAATGGATTATAAATAACAAAGTTGGAAACAACGAAATGGGAGAAGGTTTTCATTTCAGACATTTCACCCTCTAGCGGCAGACTGAGGAATTGCAGATTGGTCAGAGTTGTCCACAAAAACGCAGTCTATGGTGTAGTAGACCTCTGCAAAGTATCAGCATAAAAGCATTATTAATAACGAAATGGGATAAGGTTTTCACTTTCAGACATTTGGCCCCCTAGTGGCAGACAGAGGAATTGCAGATTGGTCAGAGTTCTCCACAAACACGCAGTCTATGGTGTAGTAGACCTCTGCCAAGTATCAGCCTAAAAGCATTATAAACAACGAAATGGGATAAGGTTTTCACCTTCAGATATTTCGCCCCCTAGCGGCCGAATGGAGAACTGCAGGTAGTTGGGCGTCCTCCACAGACACACACCATATGGTGTAATACACATCTGCCAAGTGTCAGCCTAAAAGCATTATTAATAACGAAATGGGATAAGGTTTTCACTTTCAGACATTTCGCCCCCTAGCGGTAGACTGGAGAAATGCAGACTGAATCTAGCTCCTCCCCAAACACGCTGTATGTTGTAGTAGACCTCTGCCAAGTATCAGCAAAAAAGCATTTTAAACAAAGAAATGGGATAAGGTTTTCACTTTCAGATATTTCTCCCCCTAGCGGCAGACTGGGGAATTGCAGATTGGTCAGCATCCTCCCCAAACACACAGCCTATGGTGTAGAAGACCTCTGCCATGTATCAGCTAAAAGGCTTTAATAATGACGAAATGGGAGATGTTTTCAGTTTCGAATATTTCGCCCACTAGCGGCAGACTGGAGAACTGCAGATTGATCAGTGTCCTCCCAAACACACAGTCTATGGTCGGGAACAGATCTGCAAAGTATCATTTAGAACAGATTAAGTCTGGTATCAAAAAGTAGCATAATAGTCGAGACCCAACATGTAGAGTGACAGAATGAACTGCTAGGCCTACTGCGCTACCGGTACCAAATTCACGAAATCTGCATTCACGCAAACAAACGCGTAAAATAAGACTCGAGATAGCGACAGTGCACGTGCTCGTGACAAGAGCTTTCGTTCGATGTATCGCGAGCTCCGATTGGTGCTTGTGTGTAGAAACGTATAGCTTGGACAGACAAACAGACAGACAGACAGACAGACAGACAGACACATGCTATTTATATATATAGATATACTAGAAAGCCAGTGGCCCTTCGGGCCACGGCTTTCTAGTTCACAAGCCTATTCACCATTCCAAACACTAATTAATTAATTAAATTAACAAAACTTCATATGATTGAGAGTGTTCTCTCAAACAAAAGGACTGATGCTGTTTTACTTTTCAGATATCTACACTGGTCAACGTCCTTCACATAGATGCAGCCTTATGATGTAGTACAGTAGACCTCTGACAATTATCAGCGTAAAAGTATTTTTAATAAATAAATGTGAGAATGTTTTTACTTTTCAGATTCAGATATTTCGCACCCTAGCAGTAGACTGGAAATCCGGAGACTGGTTAGCGTCCTCCCCATACAAACAGCCTATGGTCAAGCATACCTTTCCCAAGTATAAGCAAAAAAGCATTAGAAACAACGAAATGGGAGAAGGATTTCACTTGAGACATTTCACCCTCTAGCGGCAGACTGAGAAATTGCAGATTAGTCAGAGTTTTCCACAAACACTCAGTCTGACAATTATCAGCCTAAAAGCATTAGAAACAACGAAACGGGATAAGGTTTTCACTTTCAGACATTTCGCCCCCTAGCGGCCGAATGGATAACTGCAGTTTGTTCGGCGTCTTACCTAGACACACACCCTGTGGTGTACTATACATCTGGCAAGTGTCAGCCTGAAAGCATATTAATAACGAAATGGGATAAGGTTTTCACTTTCCGACATTTGGCCCCTTATCGGTAGACTGGATAAATGCAGACTGCTTCTAGCTCCTCCCCAAACACACAGTCTATTGTGTAGTAGACCTCTGTCGAGTATCAGCAAAAAAGCATTATAAACAATGAAATGCATAAAGGTTTTCACTTTCAGACATTGCGCCCCCTAGCGGCAGACAGAGCTATTGCAAATTGGTCTTAGTTCTCCACAACCACGCAGTCTTTGATGTAGTAGACCTCTGACAAGTTTCAGCCTAAAAACATTATAAACATCAAAATGGGATAAGGTTTTCACGTTCAGACATTTCGCCCCCTAGCGGCCAAATGGAGAACTGCAGTTTGTTCGGCGTCTTACCTAGACACACACCCTATGGTGTAATACACATCTGCCAAGTGTCAGCCTAAAAGCATTATTAATAACGAAATGGGATAAGGTTTTCACTTTCAGACATTTGGCCCCTTATCGGTAGACTGGATAAATGCAGACTGCTTCTAGCTCCTCCCCAAACACACAGTCTTGGTGTAGTAGACCTCTGCCAAGTATCAGCAAAAAAGCAGTATAAACAACGAAATGGGTGACGGTTTTCACTTTCAGACATTGCGCCCCCTACCGGCAGACAGAGGAATTGCAGATTATTCAGAGTTCTCTACAAACACGCAGTCTATGGTGTAGTCGACTTATGCCAAGTATCAGCAAAAAAGCATTATAAACAACGAAATGGGATAAGGTTTTCACTTTCAGATATTGCTCCCCCTAGCGGCAGACTGGGGAATTGCAGATTGGTCAGCATCCTCCGAAAACACACAGCCTATGGTGTAGTAGACCTCTGCCACGTATCAGCTAAAAGGCATTAATAATAACGAAATGGGAGAAGGTTTTCGGTTTCTGACATTTCGCCCCCTGGCGGCAGACTGGAGAACTGCAGATTGATCAGTGTCTTCCCAAACACACAGTCTATGGTCAGGAACGTATCTGCAAAGTATCATTTAGAACAGATTGAGTCTGATGGTGCAACCGCTGTTATATAGTTTCCTACAGAATGAACTGCTAGGCCTACTGCGCTACCGGTACCAAATTCACGAAATCTGCATTCACGCAAACAAACGCGTAAAATAAGACTCGAGATAGCGACAGTGCACGTGCTCGTGACGAGAGCTTTCGTTCGATGTATCGCGAGCTCAGATTGGTGCTTGTGTGTAGAAACGTATAGCTTGGACAGACAAACAGACAGACAGACACATGATATTTATATATATAGATAGATAAATTATACATATTTATATATATAGACTAGAAAGCCTGTGGCCCTTCGGGCCACAGCTTTCTAGTGCACGTGCAGATGATATATGAATATGTGTGGGAGATTTGAGAACTGCATACGGAACAGACACCATCATTAAATAAAACACCACCCCATAAGAGATAACTGTCAAGTTTCAACTTTAGGCAGATTGTAAATAACAAAATTTCCAGAAAATGATCACTTTCAGATCCACCCTCTACCTGCGGACTGGTGAAATGCAGACGGCGCTGCAGTTTGGTAAAGATGGGGTTTATGGTGAAGTAAAATGCCTGCCTTTCAAGTTTCAGCTTAAACAGATTGTAAATAACAAAATTGGTGTAGATGTTCATATTCAAACATTTCACCCTCTAGCGGTAGACTGAAGAACTGTAGACGACTCTAGGACTCCGTAAAGATACAGAATATGCTGTAGTAGATTCCTGCCAAGTTCCAGCTCAATAGGATTAAAAAGAACCAAATGGGATGAGGTGTTCACTATCAGATATTTCGCCCTCTAGCGTCAATGGGGGGGACTGTATACAACTCTGCGAATCTGTAAAGGTACAGCCTATGTTGTAGTAGATGCCTACCAAGTTTCAGTCTAAACCGTTAGTAAATAACAAAGTTGGAGAAGATGTTAACTTTCAGACATTTCACCCTCTAGCGGTAGACTGGGGAAGTGTATAGGACTCTGCAACTCCGTAAAGATACAGCCTATGATGTAGTAGATACCTGCCAAGTTTCAGCTCAAAATGATTAAAAAGAACCAAATGGGATGAGGTTTTCACTATCAGACAATTCCCCCTCTAGCGGCTGACTGTGGAACTGTAGACGACTCTACTACTCCACAAAGATATAGCCTATGCTATAGTAGATGTCTACCAAGTTTCAGTCTAAAAGGATTGTAAATAACAAAGTTGGAGGAGATGTTAACTTTCATACATTTCGCCCTCTAGCGGCAGACGCGGGTAATGTAGACAACTCTGCGCGACTCAGTAAAGATATAGCCTATGCTGTAGTACATGCCTACCAAGTTCAGTCTAAATGGATTATAAATAACAAAGTTGGAGAAGATGGTAACTTTCAGACATTTCACCCTCTAGCGGTAGACTGGGGAAGTGTATAGGACTCTGCAACTCCGTAAAGATAGAGCCTAGGATGTAGTAGATACCTGCCAAGTTTCAGCTCAAAAGGATTAAAAAGAACCAAATGGGATGAGGTTTTCACTATCAGACAATTCGCCCTCTTGCGGCTGACTGTGGAACTGTAGACGACTCTACTACTCCGCAAAGATATAGCCTATGCTATAGTAGATGCCTACCAAGTTTCAGTCTAAAAGGTTTCTAAATAACAAAGTTGGAGAAGATGTTAACTTTCATACATTTCGCCCTCTAGCGGCAGACGCGGGTACTGTAGACAACTCTGCGCGACTCAGTAAAGATATAGCCTATGCTGTAGTAGATGCCTACCAAGTTCAGTCTAAATGGATTATAAATAACAAAGTTGGAGAAGATGTTAACTTGCAGACATTTCGCCCTCTAGCGGTAGACTGAGAAATTGTAGACGACTCTGCGACTCAGTAAAGATTCAGCCTATGCTGTAGTAGATGCCTACCCAGTTTCAGTCAAAACGGATTGTAAATAATAAAGTTGGAGAAGATGTTAACTCTCAGACATTTAGCCCTCTAACGGTAGACTGGGGAACTGTAGACAACACAGTGACTCCGGAAATATACAGCCTATGCTGCAGTATATAGCTACCACGTTTCAGCTCAAAAGCATTAAAAACAACCCTATAAGATCAGGTTTTCACTATCGGATAATTCGCCCTGTAGCGGCAGACGGTGGAACTTCAGACGGCTCTGAGTATTACGTTGCAACGAGTTAGGGCGAGACCTATCTAACGAGCTATAGTAAGCGAGATTTCATCGAGATTAGATGTATAATATTAGATAAAATAATAATACAGTAAGTATAGGCCTACAGAAATAATTATTTTACTTTTAATATTCATAACAGTAAAACAAAAATGTTATAAACCTCTCCTTCCATGCAGCCAATGATTGAGAAAGCAGAATTACACTTGAGCAGTTCGCAACAGACAACCCAAACCCACCCCAATCAACACTACAGCCTGGCTTGCTCCTTATCTGTGCCCAGTTGCTGCGATTTCAATAATTACCTTAACGTTGCTATGATACAGAAAAAAATCCTTCCCTATATTCACTACAGCACTAAGAATAGGCCAATTCGATCGTGCTTGGCGAATATGACATATTTATACACTATTTGGTTTTTAATCAATAAATAATCATAGATATTTATATTAAACACTCGAATAAAATAAAAACTTTGTGAGAATGGGACACGGCGAATCTACTCATGTTAATTTTATACCAGATGGGATAAATGTTAGCCCTCTAAATAATTAATTACCGATAGAAGAACCGAAATAATTCGATAAATTTCGCCCGAAAATCACGAAAATCGCCCTCTAGCGGCAGACGGGTGAACTTCAGACGACTCTGAGTATTACGTTGCAACGAGTTAGAGCGAGACCTTTCTAACGAGCTATAGCAAGCGAGATTTCATCGAGATGGGTTCGATTGTATAGCTGATGACAAACAGACAGACAGACAGACAGACAATGCATATTTATATATATTAGACTAGAAAGCCTGTGGCCCTTCGGGCCACAGCTTTCTAGTGCACGTGCAGATGATATATGAATATGTGTGGGAGATTTGATAACTGCATACGGAACAGACACCATCATTAAATAAAACACCACCCCCATAAGAGATAACTGTCAAGTTTCAACTTTAGGCAGATTGTAAATAACAAAATTTCCAGAAAATGATCACTTTCAGATCCACCCTCTACCTGCGGACTGGTGAAATGCAGATGGCGCTGCAGTTTGGTAAAGATGGGGTTTATGGTGAAGTAAAATGACTGCCTTTCAAGTTTCAGCTTAAACAGATTGTAAATAACAAAATTGGTGTAGATTTCCACATTTAGACATTTCACCCTCTAGCAGTAGACTGAAGAACTGTAGACGACTCTGGGACTCCGTAAAGATACAGAATATGCTGTAGTAGATTCCTGCCAAGTTCCAGCTCAATAGGATTAAAAAGAACCAAATGGGATGAGGTGTTCACTATCAGATATTTCGCCCTCTAGCGGCAGATACGGACTGTATAGAACTCTGTGACTCCGTAAAGGTACAGCCTATGCTGCAGTAGAAGCCTACCAAGTTTCAGTCTAAACCGTTAGTAAATAACAAAGTTGAAGAAGATGTTAACTTTCAGACATTTCACCCTCTAGCGGTAGACTGGGGAAGTGAATAGGATTCTGCAACCCCGTAAAGATACAGCCTATGATGTAGTAGATACCAACCAAGTTTCAGCTCAAAATGATTAAAAAGAACCAAATGGGATGAGGTTTTCACTATCAGACAATTCGCCCTCTAGCGGCTGACTGTGGAACTGTAGATGACTCTACTACTCCGCAAAGATATAGCCTATGCTATAGTAGATGCCTACCAAGTTTCAGTCTAAAAGGATTGTAAATAACAAAGTTGGAGGAGATGTTAACTTTCATACATTTCGCCCTCTAGCGGCAGACGCGGGTAATGTAGACAACTCTGCGCGACTCAGTAAAGATATAGCCTATGCTGTAGTAGATGCCTACCAAGTTCAGTCTAAATGGATTATAAATAACAAAGTTGGAGAAGATGTTAACTTTCAGACATTTCGCCCTCTAGCGGTAGACTGGGGAATTGTAGACGACTCTGCGACTCAGTAAAGATACAGCCTTTGCTGTAGTAGATGCCTACCAAGTTTCAGTCTAAACGGATTGTAAATAACAAAGTTGGAGAAGATGTTAACTCTCAGACATTTAGCCCTCTAACGGTAGACTGGGGAACTGTGGACAACTCCGGAAATATACTGGTGGAAACTCAGAGACTCCGGAAATATACAGCCTATGCTGCAGTATATAGCTACCAAGTTTCAGCACAAAAGCATTAAAAACAACCCAATGAGATCAGGTTTTCACTATCGGACAATTCGCCCTCTAGCGGCAGACGGGGGAACTTCAGACGGCTCTGAGTATTACGTTGCAACGAGTTAGGGCGAGACCTATCTAACGAGCTATAGTAAGCGAGATTTCATGGAGATTAGATATAATATTAGATAAAATAATAATACAGTAAGTATAGGCCTACAGAAATAATTATTTTACTTTTAATATTCATAACAGTAAAACAAAAATGTTATAACCCTCTCCTTCCATGCAGCCAATGATTGAGAAAGCAGAATTACTCGTGAGCAATTCGCAATAGACAACCCAAACCCACCCCAATCAACACTCCAGCCTGCTTGCTCCTTATCTGTGCCCAGCCAGCTAGCTGCGAGTTCAATAATTACCTTAACGTTGCTATGATACAGAAAAAAATCCTTCCCTATTCAATAAGAATAGGCCAATTCGATCGTGCTTGGCGAGTATGACATATTTATACACTATTTGCCCATTTAATCAATAAATAATCATACATATTTATATTAAACACTCGAATAAAATAAAAACTTTGTGAGAATGGGACACGGCGAATCTACCCATGTTAATTTTATACCAGGTGGGATAAATGTTAGCCCTCTAAAACATTAATTACCGATAGAAGAACCGAAATAATTCGATAAATTTCGCCCGAAAATCACGAAAATCGCCCAGCGGCAGACGGGCGAACTTCCGACGGCTCTGAGTATTACGTTGCAACGAGTTAGGGCGAGACCTTTCTAACGAGATATAGCAAGCGAGATTTCATCGAGATGGGTTCGATTGTATAGCCGATGACAAACACACAGACAGACAATCGATATTTATATATATAGATATATAGATAAATTATACATAATATAATAATATTGGTTATTTATATAGCGCTTTTCTACGCTCAGCATACTCAAAGCGCTTTTATTATCATTACCCCCAGCAAAGCCAGGTTCCCATTATACCGCTGGGTTGACGTAGGCACTAATGTCTAAAGTGTCTTGCCTAGGGACACAACAGTGCGAAATTTATACAGCCTTTAGTCGGATTCGAACTTGCGCCACCAACACTATTGTGTAAGCAGTTCAGGCGCCGTATCCACTCGATAAAAATCATACAGCTGGAATTTCCAAACACTAATCCATTAAGGGTGTAAACGCCATGCAGATAAACCGACACCCAACGCCAACAACCACTATTAGAGCTAATTAATGTTATTTATTAATTGAGGGAAAGGAACAGGTTACAATGGAACTTTATTCCAACCAAAACAATAAACGAGAGTAGAGTCACGAACTTAGGTTACATTTTCATATTTGCTATTGTCGGCTGTCGGTTGTCGGCGTAGCGTTTACACCCAATTATAGTTTATACTGTATAATTTGTTCAAGTGATTTGCTTTAAGAAATGTGTTTTTAATTGACCTACACGTAAATAACTAATTAAAATGCCCCTTCTCTCCACGCTAATTCCATGTCCCCATAGAAGTCTGAAGGTATGGCGTGCTTGCTATTGCCTGGCTGGGAACCAGTCCACCTCACCACTACTCCAGCAATGCAATGGTGCTATATTAAACTGGCTGTGAACCAGTCCACCTCACCACTACTCCAGCAATGCAATTGTGCTATATTAAACTGGCTGGGAACCAGTCCACCTCACCACTACTCCAGCAATGCAATGGTGCTATATTAAACTGGCTGGGAACCAGTCCACCTCACCACTACTCTAGCAATACAATGGTGCTATATTAAACTGGCTGGGACCAGTCCACCTCACCACTACTCCAGCAATGCAGCAATGGTGCTATATTAACCATATTAAATCCGGGGGTGGGTGGTCAATATGACCCCCCCCCCGTGTTTTTTTTGTTATAATTCTGAAACAAACGCAGTTGGGTATCTGAAATTTTAGGACTTTTCCTAAAATTCTATTGTATTCCTAGTCGTGAAAACCGTTTTCAAAAATATTGGGTAGTTTTCGAGTTATAGCACCATTTTTTAACACTACTTTTGGCACTTTTTTTTGAGACGTTTTTTGAAAATTACATTTCAGTAAATATGATTTAAATATGATCTATTTTTGATTTACACCGGTTTTGTGGTGTTAGCAATTGGATATAAATTGATTTAAAAATTTCAAACTTGTTTTTTTCCCCGGGTGCCAAATTTTGGTGCCGCAGCACCAAATTTTGAAATATGTCAATTTTGTAAATTGATTGTTTGACACTTGTTTTTTACGCAATTGGGGTTTTTCGGGGTTCTGGTTTCGATGGAATATATACGAGTTGCACCAGGCGTATCAAACTTGTATTTTTCGGTGTTGTGTGCAAATTTTGGTGCTAGCACGAAATTTTGAAAATCCATTCAATAGATAAAATTGCTTGTGACAATTTATTTATTGCGTTTTAGAGGTTCATGGCTGTTCTGAATTCAATGGAATATATAATTATCGAACTAGACATCTCAAACTTGTATTTTTCGGAAATGGGTGCAAAATATGGTGCGAGCACCAAATTTTGAAATCCATGAAATATATCAATTGATTGTGTCACCTTGTTTCTTGCGTTATACGTGTTTGTGAGGGTTCTGAATTCAATGGAATCAGTAAAACTTTTCAAACTTGAATTTTTCGGAGGTGGGTGAAAATTGTTGTGCCAGCACCCAATTTTTGAAAATAAGCAAATTGATCAGTAGATAGTATCATAATGTTTCATGCGTTATACGTGTTTATGAGGGTCCTGAATCCGATGGAATCAATAAAAACTGCACTGGACATGGCAAACTTGTACTTTTTGGTGATGGGGACGAAATTTGGTGCTACATTAGCACCAAAATTTGACAAATTACGCCGAAAAATACAAGTAGCAATGAACTGGCATATTTGAAATGTATTCCATTAGAATCAGCGCCCCAGAAAACCTGAAAATGTGAATTCATAGCATCGTATAAGTGAAAGTGCTGAGTTACATGTTTTTTTCATTTTTTTCCAACGCAGAGAGGACTAAACAGCCATTTATAGTAATCATATCATTTTTAAATATTTTCCAATGTATTTTGTGCCCCCGAAAACCTGTATTGAAGAACAATTAGCCGAAAAATGCAATTTTCAAATTTTGTGAAAATTGTGCACTACTTGTAATTTTGGTGCTGCAATATAACCACCCCAGTACATTTTTTTTTAATTTTTTTTTGGTCGGATCCAGACTAGTGATACCAGACTAGTGACTAGTGATATTTGTATAACATTTTATAGCCCGGTACTAATAGGGTTAAACTGGCTAGGAACCAGTCCACCTCACCACTACTACTCCAGCAATGCAATGGTGCTACTGTATATTAACTGGCTGGGAACCTACAGTATATCATCTCAAACATTGACTGCGAAAGGAGCCAGACAGGTAACTTATTGTTTATTTCGTAAAATGATTGGCTAGGGTATTTAATGGTAATTCTTTAGAATTAGCTAAATAATTATGTTGAGGCATTGACATGGTAAATTAATTTATTAATATTTCAGTACCAATACTATCGGCATAAGGAGTTTTACTATTTCTTACAAATTGGGTCGCATCACGCCTAAATTATCGTACTTTTAAAACCCCAATTCTCTGTTAATACCTGGGTGTCATCAATCCTTTGTCCTCCTTTGGGTTGGGGTGGGTGGAGATAAACGTAAACATTTATACAGTATATTAGTAGACCATTGTGGTTACGTAAGTACCGGTAGTTCGGTATAATTTATCGTTATTTCGTATAGATTGTGATAAGATTTGTAATCCGAGGTTTCATCGGTCTATTTTGATGGTTGAGGGGTTTAGATTGCACATTGCAGATGTTTGGAGTATATTCTAGTTAGGTCTTGATATCTCCACCTACTGGCTCCAGAAGTCGAGGAAATCATGCCAAGTACCTAACTGATCTAGACTTTGCTGATGACTTAGGAGTACTCTCAGAATCATTAGAGGGAGCCCAACGGCTCCTCAGCTCATTAGAACATGCTGCTTCTAATGTTGGTCTTTTTATTAACTCCAGAAAGAGCAAAATTTTGACAGTTAACTTTGAAAGTTCTCAGCAAGTCTCTGATCGGAAGAGCATAAGCTCAAAGGATGGTATGCTTGAGCATATGGACGACTTTTGTTACCTGGGATCATGGATCCGGAAGTCAGGTGAGGACCTTCGAATACGTAAGGGAAAGGCATGGGCAGCCTTGAATAGGCTTTCCAGGATTTGGAAGTCACCGAGAATTAATCGGAAACTTAAGGTCCGATTATTTAGAGCAGCCAGTAGTTCCAGTACTCCTCTATGGGAGTCCATGCTGGGCTCTAACTGCTGAGGACACCAAATCTCTGGATGGCACATTCACAAGAATGCTACGGAGGGTTCATTGTTGTAAAGGCTTTTGCGGATATAACCAGTCATTTTTCTCCGCAATGAACTGTTTAGTTGTTTTAGCGGACATAACAAGCCATTTTTCCCGCAAAGTACTGTGTAGGTGTTTTAGCGGACATAAAAAGCCATTTTTTCTGTATGTGTACTTTAGCGGACATAACAAGCCATTTTATGCCGCAATACGCCAAATACTCTTAATACAGTGTGGTTCAGATGACGAAATCTATCAGCTGATTTTGATGTCGATGTGGAGCTTTCTTAACTCTCTTTGTTCAGCTCACTCGACCAATCAGAGCGATTTTCATTTTATTTGCACAGAAGCCTACGGGAAATCGCGCAATGCATGACGGTTTTTGTTTACCTTTTCCTGAGCCCCAAAACATCGGCTTTGGAATTATTCTGAGTTTCAGACTTTAGCCAAACAATCGACGGCTTTGATTATAGGAACGTATAACTGTTATCGCAGCCCATATCATACTATACATACCTTTCACCGCATTATTTTACTGCTATTTACTGTCGGTTATTGATTGTTATAAGTTGATGGATATGTTGTTATATTTGGAGAATATCGATAAATAATCATAAAACCCCAATCTTCTTGATATACTGAAGGTAAGAGGGACTAGTTACCTGTAGCAACTGCTACTTACATTATAGTGGTTTTGGAGTGAATTGAATGCTATTTCATAATCCCTACATGTGTCAGTTACTATTCTCCTTATATATGATCAAATTTAGTGAAGGTCGGCAGATTAGTGTGCAGCAGTGTGCGGTAGTGTGCATGAGAGTGACAGATAACAAAGCATTTCCTAAAGAATGCGCTTTATACGAAAATCATTAGCCATCCCGTTGTGTTTAGTGTAAGTCATAACTCTGTTTACATACTTAAAGCGCCACGTCCTAAAGGAACTGTTAATATTTCCCGAAAGTAAATAATATTTGTCAGAGATATTATAGTAACGAGCAATCGAATAATACAGTAAGTCTACACCGCAATAAGGTCAGAGCCTCCGAATCCAGTCTCCCTTAACTGTGGGTGAATGGTCGCGCATAGGCTGGCTTCGGCTAATGTAACTTTATATCTTATATGCAACAAATACTTGTTATAGGCTAAAGTCGATTTATAAACTAGAAGACACCTAAAATTAGCGGGTTAAACTGCTAAAGGTCTAAAAGCGCGAACAATAACAGTTATAGATTTTTCCTTTATTGCACAGTAGACAATAAATACAGTTTACTATTGTTCTGGTAAGAACAATAACATTATTCTAGTTTATTTATTGCAACGTAGGCAATAAAGTCGAAAGTACCGGTATCTATTAATTAATGGAATTTTGGGAACTTTATAAATTGCGTAAAAATGGCAATTTATTAAATTCATTAAAAGGCATGAATTTAAATTGATTCCCTGCAATTTTATTATTTGCTAATTAAATGGACATATTTGGATTCCAGAACATGTCTGGGAACACAAGATCTATTGGATAACGCGAAAGCGATATCCATAAATGAAAACATTTATTGATGTAAAATCAACAAGGTACAATATATTGATGTAATAATAGGTAAAGATATGTTACTCACAATAAGTACAACAGATATAGGAGTGCGGAATGTATAATGTGTAAATCAGCTGTAAGTACATAGTGTAGATTAGTGAACTGTACTAACCAAACACATTAATTGGCAATATAAGTACTAAAGATATAATTGGCAATATAAGGTCTAATATCATATTATTCTCTACACCGCCCCCTTGCTTTGTATAAAAAGCAACACACATACTGTACTACCATAAATAATAGAAATGGGGCAATGGGCCACGGTTGCTTCTGACAATGTGGGTAACAATAAAAAACAATAAAGATGTAAATAGTAAATAATACAGAACACAGCAATACGCGATATGTATTTTGTATTATAATATCGCTCATAAATATGCAACCACCACCATTGCAATGCTGTTTATAATTAATTGAGTTTATAATAAATTAATCATACAAATCTAACACCGTATAAGCACGCTACGGTGTTAATAACGAGTTATGTGAATACAAGAAATACAATTTATATATACTACTGTACCTACTGTATATTAACCAACGTCACCCATGCCAAGACAAGATTCGGGTTGTTTGAGTTAAGTTTTGTAAAAACCAAGTATTTTGTTTTGTTTAGCGTTGCGGGGATGTTTTGATTGCAGAGTAGACTCAATTTTTTGTTCTACACTTGAATCAGTTCTTGGTTTAATCTTGTCCATGCTAATGGTTATATTTTCTAATCCTGTTGGGTTTGGTGGAACTTCCAAGGGGATTAAATGTTTAATAGAGCGAGTCAAATATGTAGCCTCTTTGCCTCTTTTTGCTATTTTAATTCGTACTGAACGAATTTCACCATCTCTGCTTTCGAATAATTTGTCGACCCTGCAGATTTTCCACAAACAACGGGGTAATTTTTTGTCACACAATAAGCAAATGTCGCCTATGGCGGGTTTGATCAAATTCGATTCAGACCGATTATTGGTGCGGTGGCTTTCGCGTAACTCTTTTAAGTAGTGGTCACGCCAAAATTGCCAAAAGCAATTAGCCGCAATCTCTTGATATTTTTTTCTGTTTTTGAGGGTTTTTGCGGTTATTTCTAAATTTTGGGATTTGACAAACGGGTGGGGTAATGCACAGAGCCTCTTCCCAACCAGGAAGTGACTTGGAGTAAGGACATCAAAACACTCTGTGTCGTCAGTATGTATATAAGTCAGCGGCCTACTATTTACAACTCCTTCACAAGTTACAAGTAAGGTTGCAAATTCGTCATCTGTTAGTACAGCCCGTCCCATTACTTTACGTAGGTTGGATTTTACACTGCCAACCAGCCGTTCTATGAAGCCATACGCAGATGGATACCTCTCAACATTGAACTTCCATTCAATTGATAAATTTCCGAATGCGTGTTTAACTGCTTCACTATTTAATACTTTATTGTATAACACTAATTCTTGGGATGTTTTTTTAAATGTACTGGCATTGTCACTTAATATCAGTGATGGTATACCCCTACGGCTTATAAAACGTTGCAATGCTGATATAAATGACGTCACATGTAAACTTGGGACAAGTTCTAAGTGGATCGCCCTGGTTACTGCACACGTCATTAGGGCGACATAAACTTTAGTGATACTACCTTGTGGGTCACTAAGTGTACGTGTTACGTTTAGAGGACCGCAGAAATCGATTCCTACATTGGTAAATGGGGATGATTCTTCGGTTAATCGTTCTATTGGTAGTGGACTAATGTCAGGTGATTTATATGGCTTACCCTGTATTACTTTGCAACTAATACAGTTTCGTAGCACACGTTTGATGACTTGGCGACCACGAGGTAACCAATAGTTTTCCCTTAGCTGTGCGAGTGTGGCTCTAACGCGACCATGCATAACCTGTTCGTGGGCAGTGCGAATTATTAATACTGTATAGTGGTCATTTGCTGGAAGTAATATTGGATTTTGAGAATTCCAAGATAGAAGTGGCGTCTTCGCCCTGCCCTTTGAACGAATAATCCCGCCACAATCGATGAACAAATTCAATTGATTTACTAACTTTGGGCACTTACCTTTCCCTTGTGTTAAATATTGGATGATAGGCATGTAATGTTGTGATTGTATATGTTTTATTAATAACATTTCTGAGGTTTGAATTTCTTTGGTTGTGACTGTATTATCTAGTATAAGTGCGTTACTTGTGCCTTTACCTATTTTTGCTTTCACATTAGCAATGAATCTTAACACCCATCCCAATATACGAAGTGGTTGAAGTTTTGAACTATATTCCGTATAATCAATAACATTAGATATAGAACAGTTTTGTTGAGAAATTACAGTGGTAATGGGACACTCTGGCCAGCTTTCCTCTCCACCAGAAAGAAGAAATTTCGGACCATGGAACCACAATTCCGAATTAATCAGTTTTTTTGTGCTGATTCCTCTTGTAGGAATATCAGCCGGATTATCATGACCTGGGCATAATAGCGCCATCTAGCGTTCATTTTTTCTGTCAACACGTTTATACTTTGGACTCTATTCTGTACAAACTGTTTATATTGTTTATTGCCATGTAGCCAATACAGTACGTCGTGAGCATCAGTCCAAAGATAGACAGTGGAATCCTGTAACTGAAGCTCACTCATGACATCATACGCTAAATATGAAAGTATATACGTTCCAAGCAGTTCCAGCTTGGGAGTGGAGGGCGGTTTATTACTTGCCTTTGATTGCGGGGTTACTTTAGTTCTACTTGTTACTAATGAAACACTGTAACTGTTATCTGTATATATCGCCCTAATATATATAACTGCTGCATACAGACGATCACTGGCGTCTGAGAAGCCATGTAATTCTACTTGATGAACTTGTTTATGAGTATCAAAGTAGTATCTTGGAATTGAAACTTGATCGAGAGTTCGTAAGTTGTCTAAACATCTGTGCCATAATGTTAATAAATCGTCAGGAAGGGGTTCTTTCCACTGCAACCCTTTTTGACAAGCAGATCGGAAAATAGATTTCCATGGGGCTGTAACCGGAGCTAATATGAAAAGTGGGTCAAAAACTCGGGCTACTAGCT
>JAUCBJ010007536.1:0-45279 GCA_032718475.1 Nemertoderma westbladi
CAGGAAGGGGTTCTTTCCACTGCAACCCTTTTTGACAAGCAGATGGGAAAATAGATTTCCATGGGGCTGTAACCGGAGCTAATATGAAAAGTGGGTCAAAAACTCGGGCTACTAGCTGTAATAGGGCTTGTTTGGAAGGTATCAATTGTGAGACGTAACTATAAACTGACGAAATATTAAACGCAATTGTGTCAGTGTCTAAGTGCCAAATATGGCCTAAAACTCTTGCTGTATTACCTGAGTTTGTTTCCGGTAAACTTAACGTTTCTTGTAGGTATGTTTGAGTGTTACTATTATCTGCTTGTTTGACTTGTGTACTGGCTCCATACTCTTCTTTGGAAGTTAATGTTTGCTGTTCAAATTCATTGAACATCTTTTGAAGTGCTGTATGATTCGTTGTCCATCTGCGCATATTAAAATGACCTCGTTCTAATATGGATGTACAAGATTTCTGTAGTTCTAATCCTTCTTTTATTGAATATACGCCAGTACACATGTCATCTACTACTTTATCGTCTAATTTTTTAATTGCTGATATGTCTGCCTTTGATGCATTGGGAATCTCTATATTAAGGTGATGTTCTAGAATTGAACTGAGTATATTAGGGGAAGGTTTTAATCCAAATAGTGCTCTAGTGTGTCTGTAAGCCTGAATATTTAAATTATTTGGGTCTACGTTATCACAATCGTTAACCCATAAGAAACGCAATACATTCCTATCGTGTGCCTCTATCTGACATTGCAAGAACGCATGTTTGATATCGGCTGTGACACCTATGGGATACATTCGCCATTTGATTACTACATGTGTTAATTTCGGCATTAAGTTTGGGCCAGCCTCTAGGCAGTCATTCAATGAGTAATCCGACTTTGTGGGACGATATGAGGCGTTAAACACTACTCTCAACTTAGTACTAACGCGTTCCTCCTTTAAAACACCGCTGTGAGGAATATAGTGAACGGCGCCACCTTGTGGTGTTTTATGAAATTCCACCTTTTCTATATAACCTCTAGTAAGATGGTCTTGTATTACTTCGTTATATCTACTAAGTATGTTTAATTTTTTAAGACGTGGAATTAATCGTTTTAAGTGACTTACACATTGTGGAAAATTGTCCTTAAGATTGTTAGGAGAGAGTTTCCATGGCAATGAGACAGTATACAAACCATCTTTCATGATTATGTTTCCTAAAACCGGTGGTTTATTATCATGAATTTCGGCATTCGGTATTCCTATACTTTCTAAGGACCAAAATGTTTGAACTAGGTTCAGTAATTCTTTATATTCTTGTTCTTGGGTGTCTACACAGTCAGTGAGAGTTGTAATAGTGGGAGTTGTATCGCCTATAGATACATTATTGCTCAACACCTCGCTATGAATGGATTCTGTTACTGATACATTTGCTCTGCCTGAAAGTAAGTAACCAAAACTACTTTGTAAGGCTACTAAGTCAGTTTCAGCAGACCTAATTACAGTACCATGCACAAAGTTCCAGTAGTAATCACTACCAATGAGTAAGTCAACAGTAAAACCATTATTTGAGTGTACCGGTAAGTTATGAGCTAAATCCGATGTTTGTAAATTTAGAATGGTTGCCCAATTTTTATTAGGTATATTTGTGTGAAGTGGTTCACAAATCTCTTCGACAACAACTGCTGTAATTTGACTTAGATCTCCGTTGCGATGGAGTAAATTTAATTGAACAACATCAAGCAACTCTGGCTCCGTTTTAGATTGTTTGTCCCTGAAACGCTTAATCAACATCAATTCCTGACCTATTATTTGTAATTGATTGTATGTTGAAAAATGTTGTGTTACAAATGTACGTGTACTTCCTCCATCAAATAATGAGTTTGTATTCGCGGCTTTATTATTGCCCAGTTTACACCTTATAACAGCTGTTTGAAGTAGAATAGGCTCGGATAGTTTGCTATGTACTTCTTGAGAAGTAGTAAACAAAATGTTGCTAGTGCTTGTTGCTATGTTATCGCTTTGAGTAATGGGTGCATTACTTTCATGAAATGCTACATTAACTTGAGATACTGATTTCGGTGTTGTGCAAATTGCAGTGTGGTGGCCAAACTTTTTACATGTGAAACAAGGTTTACTGCGCGAGCAGTTTTGTGAAATATGGTCTTTGCCCAAACAGATAAAGCACCTTCTTAGTGCAATAAGCTGTTTTTTTCGCTCTGCCACGTCTGGTACCATATGATATGATGAGGAATAATGTGATTCTTGACAGAATATACACTTTGGGGTGTGCGATAATGTCAACGGTGTTTGTGGCCTTGTCTTTGTAATGCTGTAATGATGTGATGTAGGTTTACTAGTGTTTACAAATGTTGCTGCTGATGGTGTAATATTGAGTTTTGGTTTATTGTTTGCTAATGTAGGTGTGCGGTTTTGTTCGTGAAGTTCTTGTATAATTTCCTCAGTGTCCAATTGTCCTTTTATTGCAGTCATGAGAACCGATAGGTCGTCTATTTCATTGTTGTGGTCGCGCAATAGTCGTTCAGTGAGTTGGCGAGGCAGTGACCGTAGTATATCTGGTATAACAATGCGTTGGTATTCCTCAGTACCTACACCTAGTGTTTTTAAAGCTCGAATGTTCTGCATACAAATGTTATATATTTGTCTAAGTGATGATGATGACCCTAATCGAGAAGTAATTGACCGCAGTTCTTCAATATGACTTCTAATAATTTTATTTTTATTTCCGAATTGTTGTTTCAAAATATCAAGAGCTATTTCGTAATTTTCACCAGCTACAGGAAGGCCTGCCACAATTTCTTTTGCTGCACCTGTCAAACTTTGGACCAAGTACTGAAATTTTAGCACATCCGGTAGGCCAGATTCATGCACAGCTGATAGGAAGGCATCGTGCCATCCGAAATATTTCAAAGGATTGCCGTCAAAGGAAGGTGGATGTAATTTTCCCAAAACAGAACGAGCAAAATGACTACTTGACTCATAAGGAACATTGTGAGATGTATTTGATCCGGCAAAAGTAGAAAATGGACTTACTGGGTGACGAGAGGTAGCCCCTACTTGTACATTATGTCCTACATTACTGCCTACTATACCTACAGTAGGAGTAAGAGAAAGTTTCAGTTCAGAAATGGCGTTACACAGTCTAACCTCGTATTCTGCGCATGGAGCTGTATCATCTTCTACATGATATTCGTTTGAGAGACCCCATATTTGTTCATTGAGTTCATCCAACCGTGAGTTGAACTTTTCTAACGACTTGATGCGACTATTCTTCGTTGTATCGTCGAGACTGCCAATATCACCGATTGAATTGAGGACACGTGTTGCAGCAGCTCGTACTCCTCTTCGTGATCCTACATGTTGCTTTAATTCCTGTGATAGCTGGTCTTCACCAGCAGCGTTGTTTATTGACATGGTAACTTGATGACTGTGAATTTTAGTGGTGATGGAACATCACGTTGTTCCCAATGAATATAGTGACTGAGTTTAGTTGATTATAGTACCCATAAAGTTTGTACTTACAACGCAACGTAGTAAGCAAATGAATTCACAAAAAAGTCACAGTAAATTGAAGTTAAAGTATTATTTATCGGGCGCCATATTGGATAACGCGAAAGCGATATCCATAAATGAAAACATTTATTGATGTAAAATCAACAAGGTACAATATATTGATGTAATAATAGGTAAAGATATGTTACTCACAATAAGTACAACAGATATAGGAGTGCGGAATGTATAATGTGTAAATCAGCTGTTAGTACATAGTGTAGATTAGTGAACTGTACTAACCAAACACATTAATTGGCAATATAAGTACTAAAGATATAATTGGCAATATAAGGTCTAATATCATATTATTCTCTACACCTAACCACCCTCGGAAAGAAGGAAACAAAATACACGATTGAAACAAAGATTGGACCAGTCTCGAAGAAATGGAACCAGAAGCAGATGTGGGACAACATCTGTACTTTATCGACGTTCGTGAAACAACTGGAACAAGGCCAGAAGGATGCCCGCTCGATTGCTTCACCTTGTATTTTCTTCCGATACTTCCAATTCGCGTTAGAGGAACTATGCAAGCTTGTGCTTGAGAAGATGGAAAGAAGCGCTTTAAAAGCTGGGACCGTAGACAATGTCAGTAAGATAAAGGCCATGTGCAGCTTAACCGTTGAGGATTTAAAGTTCATGGTGACTGGTGATAATACAAAGTGGAACGAGTATATTTCTGTTCTGGCCCTTTGCGTAATTCTAAATACGCTGTTCAAAAAGACGGACCCAAACTTACTCAAGGTTATAAAGACCATGACTCTTACCTTAGAAAACTTATTCGAAAACAAAAGTTTAAAGCTGGGAGAGGGAATAGCAGTTAAGTTTCCGAACGGGAAACTCTTAAACTTACCACTCTGCGTCCAGGCCCTACTAAGCTGCCCAGACATGAAAGAGGAATATCAAGACATCATTGTGGATGTGGACGTTGAGCATAACAGAGTCCGGCTCAAGCCAGGCATGGTAATCGGTATGCTAAATACTGGTTCGACACTAATAACGATGATCTGCAATTTCACCGAGATATTGCGCAAGATTCAAAGTAGTGACGACTATGTCGGACTAATATGGTCCTCTGTCAAAGAAAGCAGGTTAAAGAACGTCCCAGAAGAGGGCGTTGGAGCTCCTGAAGGCGCAGACATAGGGGATGTTGTGCCCCTTGCGGAAATCGGTGTTGATGAGAACTATAATCTAATACAGTGTGCAGTTAAATGAATTGCCAAAATGCATGAATGCCAAAAACAATGCTCTTATTTTCTCTCACAAAGATCCTGTCCATATTTCTTAAAATTTACATGTAGTATAGAATCCTGTAATGAGTGGTTCATTGATAATAAGTCACGTCCAGTAATGGTCATAAGATAGAAAATGAAAAGGAAGTTAAATATTTAGGTGCTGCTTTGGCTAACTGAGTATCCAGAGAAAGCATGGTGAAAAATATTTTCTAGAAAGTTAACAGTAGACTTAAGTTTATATAGTTTATTTTATTTTTATTTTATTAATTTTTATATTTTCACTGACTCTAGCAAGTTGCGAAAGTCGGTGTTTAACCCAGTTAAGCCCAATGACTACATTTGTAGAAACATCATTTAATGCAATGCAACATGAGTTTTCCATAATGTAGGGACTTTTTAACGTCATTGTGTTTCTTTGGACATGTTGGAGAAGGATTCTTAATCCAAAAATTTTATTTTTTTATTTTATCATTTATTAATTTTTTTTGTTCGAAATTTTTGTTTTTTGCCAAAATTTAGGCCCTTCTATAATGAAAAATTGTTCAAATATAAAATAGCAAAAAATATTTGTTTTGGCATAAATCATAATGATAAATATATATTTTATCATTATTTGATTTAAAGAAATATAGCAATTGGTTATTTTTCCTATTTGAAATAATGCACTTTTTGCCAATGACCATATTTGTAGTCATTGGGCAGTATATGGGATATGGCATTTATGGAATTTATGAAATTATGTGTAATTTGCCAATCCCAAACTTTGATTCCATCATACGATCTATGAAAATTAACCCCCCCCCCACACCTAGTTTATATATTAAAACACTAGCACACTCCCATTTGTGCTGTAAAAATTGAGTCTGTTACAGGTACAGTACAAAAGTTACCGGTATAGGTTACTGTACATAATGTTGAACTGTAAAGTTTCAGAATACTAAGTACTGAATACAGCTACGAGTCTTGCAAAATTGACTGTTTTCTCGATTTTTATAAACAGAACATGAATACATCACGCTTTTATGGGAGTGGGAAACGTATTGGTTTCATAAAAATGGCCGCTGCCATTGAGGAGGCTGTGGATCCGAGTCCTATGGAGTTAGTAGATATTGTAATGATTGGGCCGCCTATTGGAGGTAATGAATGATGGTGATAATGAAAACATCGATGATGATGATCTTTTGGTTGCAGAGGGTTTACCTGTCGAAGTTGTAGCTGAACACGAAGTCCATACCAATGATAACTATGATCAATAACAATGATTGTAAAATGATTTAATAAACTGCGACTTACCGACTTGAGCTTTTATTCCCAACAGCCGGAGTAGCCCCCCCCCCCCCCCTGTTTTTTATTTACTCTATACCAGAATTTAATGAGGTTTTAACATCTGAAAACCGCTTAGCGATACCTCATTCAGTTCTCGAGTTATCGCTGTTTTTCTGTATGATGGTCTGCCAGTCAAATTGTAGACAGACAGACAAACTAGATTCCACCAAACCTTAAAACTGACATCGGAAATGAAATAACGAACTGGTTCTGTAGTTGAGACAGCCTGTCTGCCTACTTAGCTGTATACCATCGTTGACTGCCCGAATACTGAATAACTGCTCGTCTCGGTACCGGTAACCAAGGCGACCGATAACCCCCTTGGGCCTACCTTATCGTCCCTACTACAGTTGGCATTGTTTATTTCTCGCCTTCGACGGAGTCGAGTTCCCCTTTCTCTGGGCTGAGATCACCTGTTCCAAGCGTCCCCGCGAGTTAGTTGTCGTCCTCGTGGTTTGGGCCGTATATGTATGTGCCGTACTGTTATCAAAAAAGAAAGACAGGCATCTGGCTGTTATCTTTGTTAACTTTGTTGACTTCTTCAATACTCGTCTAGTGTTAAACACTGTGAAGCGATCTTTGAAATACAATGGCCTTAAAAACAGCCAAGATGGATATCATAGACATACCCCCCACCGCATCGTCAATAAACTCTCGCCTCGATTTGAAGCTTGTCAGAGGAGCAGCCGTAGACTTCAGAATGCGTGAAGGGATGAAGGAACAGCTTGACGATGTATCCAAGAAGTGGATACAGTGGATGCGGACTACGAAGGCTGATGTAATGCGGCTCGGACGGATGACCTACTCTCCATTCCTCGATACAAATATACGGGCGGCTGAGGAATATTTAGAGACAGCTACCTTCTTGGCAGAGAATAGCGAGCGAGTGGCTATTGGTCCGTCGCTAATGGACCATCTTCAAGCTACCCTAATATTAGATAACGCGAAAGCGATATCCATAAATGAAAACATTTATTGATGTAAAATCAACAAGGTACAATATATTGATGTAATAATAGGTAAGATATGTTACTCACAATAAGTACAACAGATATAGGAGTGCGGAATGTATAATGTGTAAATCAGCTGTTAGTACATAGTGTAGATTAGTGAACTGTACTAACCAAACACATTAATTGGCAATATAAGTACTAAAGATATAATTGGCAATATAAGGTCTAATATCATATTATTCTCTACACCGCCCCCTTGCTTTGTATAAAAAGCAACACACATACTGTACTACCATAAATAATAGAAATGGGGCAATGGGCCACGGTTGCTTCTGACAATATGGGTAACAATAAAAAACAATAAAGATGTAAATAGTAAATAATACAGAACACAGCAATACGCGATATGTATTTTGTATTATAATATCGCTCATAAATTTGCAACCACCACCATTGCAATGCTGTTTATAATTAATTGAGTTTATAATAAATTAATCATACAAATCTAACACCGTATAAGCACGCTACGGTGTTAATAACGAGTTATGTGAATACAAGAAATACAATTTATATATACTACTGTACCTACTGTATATTAACCAACGTCACCCATGCCAAGACAAGATTCGGGTTGTTTGAGTTAAGTTTTGTAAAAACCAAGTATTTTGTTTTGTTTGGCGTTGCGGGGATGTTTTGATTGCAGAGTAGACTCAATTTTTTGTTTTACACTTGAATCAGTTCTTGGTTTAATCTTGTCCATGCTAATGGTTATATTTTCTAGTCCTGTTGGGTTTGGTGGAACTTCCAACGGGATTAAATGTTTAATAGAGCGAGTCAAATATGTAGCCTCTTTGCCTCTTTTTGCTATTTTAATTCGTACTGAACGAATTTCACCATCTCTGCTTTCGAATAATTTGTCGACCCTGCAGATTTTCCACAAACAACGGGGTAATTTTTTGTCACACAATAAGCAAATGTCGCCTATGGCGGGTTTGATCAAATTCAATTCAGACCGATTATTGGTGCGGTGGCTTTCGCGTAACTCTTTTAAGTAGTGGTCACGCCAAAATTGCCAAAAGCAATTAGCCGCAATCTCTTGATATTTTTTTCTGTTTTTGAGGGTTTTTGCGGTTATTTCTAAATTTTGGGATTTGACAAACGGGTGGGGTAATGCACAGAGCCTCTTCCCAACCAGGAAGTGACTTGGAGTAAGGACATCAAAACACTCTGTGTCGTCAGTATGTATATAAGTCAGCGGCCTACTATTTACAACTCCTTCACAAGTTACAAGTAAGGTTGCAAATTCCTCATCTGTTAGTACAGCCCGTCCCATTACTTTACGTAGGTTGGATTTTACACTGACAACCAGCCCTTCTATGAAGCCATACGCAGATGGATACCTCTCAACATTGAACTTCCATTCAATTGATAAATTTCCGAATGCGTGTTTAACTGCTTCACTATTTAATACTTTATTGTATAACACTAATTCTTGGGATGTTTTTTTAAATGTACTGGCATTGTCACTTAATATCAGTGATGGTATACCCCTACGGCTTATAAAACGTTGCAATGCTGATATAAATGACGTCACATGTAAACTTGGGACAAGTTCTAAGTGGATCGCCCTGGTTACTGCACACGTCATTAGGGCGACATAAACTTTGGTGATACTACCTTGTGGGTCACTAAGTGTCCGTGTTACGTTTAGAGGACCGCAGAAATCGATTCCTACATTGGTAAATGGGGATGATTCTTCGGTTAATCGTTCTATTGGTAGTGGACTAATGTCAGGTGATTTATATGGCTTACCCTGTATTACTTTGCAACTAATACAGTTTCGTAGCACACGTTTGATGACTTGGCGACCACGAGGTAACCAATAGTTTTCCCTTAGCTGTGCGAGTGTGGCTCTAACGCGACCATGCATAACCTGTTCGTGGGCAGTGCGAATTATTAATACTGTATAGTGGTCATTTGCTGGAAGTAATATTGGATTTTGAGAATACCAAGATAGAAGTGGCGTCTTCGCCCTGCCCTTTGAACGAATAATCCCGCCACTATCGATGAACAAATTCAATTGATTTACTAACTTTGGGCACTTACCTTTTCCTTGTGTTAAATATTGGATGATAGGCATGTAATGTTGTGATTGTATATGTTTTATTAATAACATTTCTGAGGTTTGAATTTCCTTGGTTGTGACTGTATTATCTAGTATAAGTGCGTTACTTGTGCCTTTACCTATTTTGGCTTTCACATTAGCAATGAATCTTAACACCCATCCCAATATACGAAGTGGTTGAAGTTTTGAACTATATTTCGTATAATCAATAACATTAGATATAGAACAGTTTTGTTGAGAAATTACAGTTGTGGTTTGTGTGATTATTAATGGGGCGTGTTTTACTTCTTTCAAACACTCGTTGGAAATTTCAGTGGTAATGGGACACTCTGGCCAGCTTTCCTCTCCACCAGAAAGAAGAAATTTCGGACCATGGAACCACAATTCCGAATTAATCAGTTTTTTTGTGCTGATTCCTCTTGTAGGAATATCAGCCGGATTATCATGACCTGGGCAATAGCGCCATCTAGCGTTCATTTTTTCTGTCAACACGTTTATACTTTGGACTATATTCTGTACAAACTGTTTATATTGTTTATTGCCATGTAGCCAATACAGTACGTCGTGAGCATCAGTCCAAAGATAGACAGTGGAATCCTGTAACTGAAGCTCACTCATGACATCATACGCTAAATATGAAAGTATATACGTTCCAAGCAGTTCCAGCTTGGGAGTGGAGGGCGGTTTATTACTTGCCTTTGATTGCGGGGTTACTTTAGTTCTACTTGTTACTAATGAAACACTGTAACTGTTATCTGTATATATCGCCCTAATATATATAACTGCTGCATACAGACGATCACTGGCGTCTGAGAAGCCATGTAATTCTACTTGATGAACTTGTTTATGAGTATCAAAGTAGTATCTTGGAATTGAAACTTGATCGAGAGTTCGTAAGTTGTCTAAACATCTGTGCCATAATGTTAATAAATCGTCAGGAAGGGGTTCTTTCCACTGCAACCCTTTTTGACAAGCAGATGGGAAAATAGATTTCCATGGGGCTGTAACCGGAGCTAATATGAAAAGTGGGTCAAAAACTCGGGCTACTAGCTGTAATAGGGCTTGTTTGGAAGGTATCAATTGTGAGACGTAACTATAAACTGACGAAATATTAAACGCAATTGTGTCAGTGTCTAAGTGCCAAATATGGCCTAAAACTCTTGCTGTATTACCTGAGTTTGTTTCCGGTAAACTTAACGTTTCTTGTAGGTATGTTTGAGTGTTACTATTATCTGCTTGTTTGACTTGTGTACTGGCTCCATACTCTTCTTTGGAAGTTAATGTTTGCTGTTCAAATTCATTGAACATCTTTTGAAGTGCTGTATGATTCGTTGTCCATCTGCGCATATTAAAATGACCTCGTTCTAATATGGATGTACAAGATTTCTGTAGTTCTAATCCTTCTTTTATTGAATATACGCCAGTACACATGTCATCTACTACTTTATCGTCTAATTTTTTAATTGCTGATATGTCTGCCTTTGATGCATTGGGAATCTCTATATTAAGGTGATGTTCTAGAATTGAACTGAGTATATTAGGGGAAGGTTTTAATCCAAATAGTGCTCTAGTGTGTCTGTAAGCCTGAATATTTAAATTATTTGGGTCTACGTTATCACAATCGTTAACCCATAAGAAACGCAATACATTCCTATCGTGTGCCTCTATCTGACATTGCAAGAACGCATGTTTGATATCGGCTGTGACACCTATGGGATACATTCGCCATTTGATTACTACATGTGTTAATTTCGGCATTAAGTTTGGGCCAGCCTCTAGGCAGTCATTCAATGAGTAATCCGACTTTGTGGGACGATATGAGGCGTTAAACACTACTCTCAACTTAGTACTAACGCGTTCCTCCTTTAAAACACCGCTGTGAGGAATATAGTGAACGGCGCCACCTTGTGGTGTTTTATGAAATTCCACCTTTTCTATATAACCTCTAGTAAGATGGTCTTGTATTACTTCGTTATATCTACTAAGTATGTTTAATTTTTTAAGACGTGGAATTAATCGTTTTAAGTGACTTACACATTGTGGAAAATTGTCCTTAAGATTGTTAGGAGAGAGTTTCCATGGCAATGAGACAGTATACAAACCATCTTTCATGATTATGTTTCCTAAAACCGGTGGTTTATTATCATGAATTTCGGCATTCGGTATTCCTATACTTTCTAAGGACCAAAATGTTTGAACTAGGTTCAGTAATTCTTTATATTCTTGTTCTTGGGTGTCTACACAGTCAGTGAGAGTTGTAATAGTGGGAGTTGTATCGCCTATAGATACATTATTGCTCAACACCTCGCTATGAATGGATTCTGTTACTGATACATTTGCTCTGCCTGAAAGTAAGTAACCAAAACTACTTTGTAAGGCTACTAAGTCAGTTTCAGCAGACCTAATTACAGTACCATGCACAAAGTTCCAGTAGTAATCACTACCAATGAGTAAGTCAACAGTAAAACCATTATTTGAGTGTACCGGTAAGTTATGAGCTAAATCCGATGTTTGTAAATTTAGAATGGTTGCCCAATTTTTATTAGGTATATTTGTGTGAAGTGGTTCACAAATCTCTTCGACAACAACTGCTGTAATTTGACTTAGATCTCCGTTGCGATGGAGTAAATTTAATTGAACAACATCAAGCAACTCTGGCTCCGTTTTAGATTGTTTGTCCCTGAAACGCTTAATCAACATCAATTCCTGACCTATTATTTGTAATTGATTGTATGTTGAAAAATGTTGTGTTACAAATGTACGTGTACTTCCTCCATCAAATAATGAGTTTGTATTCGCGGCTTTATTATTGCCCAGTTTACACCTTATAACAGCTGTTTGAAGTAGAATAGGCTCGGATAGTTTGCTATGTACTTCTTGAGAAGTAGTAAACAAAATGTTGCTAGTGCTTGTTGCTATGTTATCGCTTTGAGTAATGGGTGCATTACTTTCATGAAATGCTACATTAACTTGAGATACTGATTTCGGTGTTGTGCAAATTGCAGTGTGGTGGCCAAACTTTTTACATGTGAAACAAGGTTTACTGCGCGAGCAGTTTTGTGAAATATGGTCTTTGCCCAAACAGATAAAGCACCTTCTTAGTGCAATAAGCTGTTTTTTTCGCTCTGCCACGTCTGGTACCATATGATATGATGAGGAATAATGTGATTCTTGACAGAATATACACTTTGGGGTGTGCGATAATGTCAACGGTGTTTGTGGCCTTGTCTTTGTAATGCTGTAATGATGTGATGTAGGTTTACTAGTGTTTACAAATGTTGCTGCTGATGGTGTAATATTGAGTTTTGGTTTATTGTTTGCTAATGTAGGTGTGCGGTTTTGTTCGTGAAGTTCTTGTATAATTTCCTCAGTGTCCAATTGTCCTTTTATTGCAGTCATGAGAACCGATAGGTCGTCTATTTCATTGTTGTGGTCGCGCAATAGTCGTTCAGTGAGTTGGCGAGGCAGTGACCGTAGTATATCTGGTATAACAATGCGTTGGTATTCCTCAGTACCTACACCTAGTGTTTTTAAAGCTCGAATGTTCTGCATACAAATGTTATATATTTGTCTAAGTGATGATGATGACCCTAATCGAGAAGTAATTGACCGCAGTTCTTCAATATGACTTCTAATAATTTTATTTTTATTTCCGAATTGTTGTTTCAAAATATCAAGAGCTATTTCGTAATTTTCACCAGCTACAGGAAGGCCTGCCACAATTTCTTTTGCTGCACCTGTCAAACTTTGGACCAAGTACTGAAATTTTAGCACATCCGGTAGGCCAGATTCATGCACAGCTGATAGGAAGGCATCGTGCCATCCGAAATATTTCAAAGGATTGCCGTCAAAGGAAGGTGGATGTAATTTTCCCAAAACAGAACGAGCAAAATGACTACTTGACTCATAAGGAACATTGTGAGATGTATTTGATCCGGCAAAAGTAGAAAATGGACTTACTGGGTGACGAGAGGTAGCCCCTACTTGTACATTATGTCCTACATTACTGCCTACTATACCTACAGTAGGAGTAAGAGAAAGTTTCAGTTCAGAAATGGCGTTACACAGTCTAACCTCGTATTCTGCGCATGGAGCTGTATCATCTTCTACATGATATTCGTTTGAGAGACCCCATATTTGTTCATTGAGTTCATCCAACCGTGAGTTGAACTTTTCTAACGACTTGATGCGACTATTCTTCGTTGTATCGTCGAGACTGCCAATATCACCGATTGAATTGAGGACACGTGTTGCAGCAGCTCGTACTCCTCTTCGTGATCCTACATGTTGCTTTAATTCCTGTGATAGCTGGTCTTCACCAGCAGCGTTGTTTATTGACATGGTAACTTGATGACTGTGAATTTTAGTGGTGATGGAACATCACGTTGTTCCCAATGAATATAGTGACTGAGTTTAGTTGATTATAGTACCCATAAAGTTTGTACTTACAACGCAACGTAGTAAGCAAATGAATTCACAAAAAAGTCACAGTAAATTGAAGTTAAAGTATTATTTATCGGGCGCCATATTGGATAACGCGAAAGCGATATCCATAAATGAAAACATTTATTGATGTAAAATCAACAAGGTACAATATATTGATGTAATAATAGGTAAAGATATGTTACTCACAATAAGTACAACAGATATAGGAGTGCGGAATGTATAATGTGTAAATCAGCTGTTAGTACATAGTGTAGATTAGTGAACTGTACTAACCAAACACATTAATTGGCAATATAAGTACTAAAGATATAATTGGCAATATAAGGTCTAATATCATATTATTCTCTACACCTAACCACCCTCGGAAAGAAGGAAACAAAATACACGATTGAAACAAAGATTGGACCAGTCTCGAAGAAATGGAACCAGAAGCAGATGTGGGACAACATCTGTACTTTATCGACGTTCGTGAAACAACTGGAACAAGGCCAGAAGGATGCCCGCTCGATTGCTTCACCTTGTATTTTCTTCCGATACTTCCAATTCGCGTTAGAGGAACTATGCAAGCTTGTGCTTGAGAAGATGGAAAGAAGCGCTTTAAAAGCTGGGACCGTAGACAATGTCAGTAAGATAAAGGCCATGTGCAGCTTAACCGTTGAGGATTTAAAGTTCATGGTGACTGGTGATAATACAAAGTGGAACGAGTATATTTCTGTTCTGGCCCTTTGCGTAATTCTAAATACGCTGTTCAAAAAGACGGACCCAAACTTACTCAAGGTTATAAAGACCATGACTCTTACCTTAGAAAACTTATTCGAAAACAAAAGTTTAAAGCTGGGAGAGGGAATAGCAGTTAAGTTTCCGAACGGGAAACTCTTAAACTTACCACTCTGCGTCCAGGCCCTACTAAGCTGCCCAGACATGAAAGAGGAATATCAAGACATCATTGTGGATGTGGACGTTGAGCATAACAGAGTCCGGCTCAAGCCAGGCATGGTAATCGGTATGCTAAATACTGGTTCGACACTAATAACGATGATCTGCAATTTCACCGAGATATTGCGCAAGATTCAAAGTAGTGACGACTATGTCGGACTAATATGGTCCTCTGTCAAAGAAAGCAGGTTAAAGAACGTCCCAGAAGAGGGCGTTGGAGCTCCTGAAGGCGCAGACATAGGGGATGTTGTGCCCCTTGCGGAAATCGGTGTTGATGAGAACTATAATCTAATACAGTGTGCAGTTAAATGAATTGCCAAAATGCATGAATGCCAAAAACAATGCTCTTATTTTCTCTCACAAAGATCCTGTCCATATTTCTTAAAATTTACATGTAGTATAGAATCCTGTAATGAGTGGTTCATTGATAATAAGTCACGTCCAGTAATGGTCATAAGATAGAAAATGAAAAGGAAGTTAAATATTTAGGTGCTGCTTTGGCTAACTGAGTATCCAGAGAAAGCATGGTGAAAAATATTTTCTAGAAAGTTAACAGTAGACTTAAGTTTATATAGTTTATTTTATTTTTATTTTATTAATTTTTATATTTTCACTGACTCTAGCAAGTTGCGAAAGTCGGTGTTTAACCCAGTTAAGCCCAATGACTACATTTGTAGAAACATCATTTAATGCAATGCAACATGAGTTTTCCATAATGTAGGGACTTTTTAACGTCATTGTGTTTCTTTGGACATGTTGGAGAAGGATTCTTAATCCAAAAATTTTATTTTTTTATTTTATCATTTATTAATTTTTTTTGTTCGAAATTTTTGTTTTTTGCCAAAATTTAGGCCCTTCTATAATGAAAAATTGTTCAAATATAAAATAGCAAAAAATATTTGTTTTGGCATAAATCATAATGATAAATATATATTTTATCATTATTTGATTTAAAGAAATATAGCAATTGGTTATTTTTCCTATTTGAAATAATGCACTTTTTGCCAATGACCATATTTGTAGTCATTGGGCAGTATATGGGATATGGCATTTATGGAATTTATGAAATTATGTGTAATTTGCCAATCCCAAACTTTGATTCCATCATACGATCTATGAAAATTAACCCCCCCCCCACACCTAGTTTATATATTAAAACACTAGCACACTCCCATTTGTGCTGTAAAAATTGAGTCTGTTACAGGTACAGTACAAAAGTTACCGGTATAGGTTACTGTACATAATGTTGAACTGTAAAGTTTCAGAATACTAAGTACTGAATACAGCTACGAGTCTTGCAAAATTGACTGTTTTCTCGATTTTTATAAACAGAACATGAATACATCACGCTTTTATGGGAGTGGGAAACGTATTGGTTTCATAAAAATGGCCGCTGCCATTGAGGAGGCTGTGGATCCGAGTCCTATGGAGTTAGTAGATATTGTAATGATTGGGCCGCCTATTGGAGGTAATGAATGATGGTGATAATGAAAACATCGATGATGATGATCTTTTGGTTGCAGAGGGTTTACCTGTCGAAGTTGTAGCTGAACACGAAGTCCATACCAATGATAACTATGATCAATAACAATGATTGTAAAATGATTTAATAAACTGCGACTTACCGACTTGAGCTTTTATTCCCAACAGCCGGAGTAGCCCCCCCCCCCCCCTGTTTTTTATTTACTCTATACCAGAATTTAATGAGGTTTTAACATCTGAAAACCGCTTAGCGATACCTCATTCAGTTCTCGAGTTATCGCTGTTTTTCTGTATGATGGTCTGCCAGTCAAATTGTAGACAGACAGACAAACTAGATTCCACCAAACCTTAAAACTGACATCGGAAATGAAATAACGAACTGGTTCTGTAGTTGAGACAGCCTGTCTGCCTACTTAGCTGTATACCATCGTTGACTGCCCGAATACTGAATAACTGCTCGTCTCGGTACCGGTAACCAAGGCGACCGATAACCCCCTTGGGCCTACCTTATCGTCCCTACTACAGTCGGCATTGTTTATTTCTCGCCTTCGACGGAGTCGAGTTCCCCTTTCTCTGGGCTGAGATCACCTGTTCCAAGCGTCCCCGCGAGTTAGTTGTCGTCCTCGTGGTTTGGGCCGTTCTCCCATCGTGTGGTTTTCTGCTAGCAATTTCATCCCGAACCGAGTTCAGGTGCGCAGACAACTTACTGGACCGGGAGCCGTATTCCCCCACGTCCACACCTACCAGGGAAAGTTTCACATGCAAGCTTTTTCTTCTTTGAACCTTTTTCTAAACTACGCAGGTGAGGAATATTTGTTCTGTTCACTTAGCTGTCTCACTCACCTCACTGATTTAATTACCCGTTCATATAACTGTTTCATCCCATCTCATTGTGTTAATTACCTGTTCATATAGCTGTTTCATCAAATCTCATTGTGTTAATTACCTGTTCATATAACTGTTTCATCCCATCTCATTGTGTTAATTACCTGTTCATATAACTGTTTCATCCCATCTCATCGTTTAAATTATCGCCCACCATTACGTTTATATGGTTTTTTACTTTTATTTATAGCTCATCATTTAATAATAATAATATTATATTATTTTATTATATTATCTACATTTAATAATACGGATTATCACTTCTGTTCATCTCATAACTTATCAATCATTGGTCGGAGCCGTCATTAGGCCCTATTTCTCATTAGCAATAGAGCCCCACATTACATTTTTGTTATTAATTCATGTGTTTTCTGTGTTGGATTCTATTCCGCTTTAAGTTCCACTTATTCACTCATATCTGTTTCATTTATGCTTTCATTCATGTCCCTTATTTCTCTTTTCACTTACAACCTTTAGACTGCAACCATTTACCCCTTTATTGCACCCTTTATTGGTTTAATTATCCACGATTTATGAACCTACCTTTACTGTACTCTGTGCTGTTTTCAGTTTTTGCCATAGTTTATTGTTACTTTTAATTAAGTCAATTGAGTCCATAGTTTGCCTGTCAGTTACTGTTCAGTTACTTTCTGTAACTGAGATCTGTTCTGCCCGTGGTCCTTTCCAATCCCTGCATACTTTTTACCCTAATCATTCCCTCTGCATAAACCCCCCCCCCCCCCAAGCTACTTACTAGCTGCCACCCAAACCACCTTACAAACCTCAGAACTCACATCCTTCTCACGGGATGGCCAAACCCCCTTTTCCCTTAATCGAAACCATTGACCTGACCGACTCGCTCCTTCTCAATTACCCACCTCCTCCATCTGATATCCACTGGGACCTTGCTGGTATACCACTGTCCAAGCGCGATTTAGCCTCCCTCTCCGGCGAATCAGTTGCCCCAAGAAGTGGGTGGCTTACTGACAATATTCTGGAGGCCATCATCCACCACTTCGCCGGACAATCTACCATCGGTCCGATCAAAGTGTTTAACTCCCAGTTCATTGACTACCTACTCTCACCTGCACACGGCTACAACCTTGTTAGGAGATGGACCACTAAGGTTGACATATACAGCTTCACTTATGATCCTATTCCCTATTAACCGAGGTGGTACCCCATTGGTCCTTGGGCGTATATCAACCCCCCAAGAGACTGATCCCCTTTCTGGACTCCTATGGGAGCAGGGGTGTCCGACAAGTGGATGCCCTAAGTAGATGGGCATCCCTCGAGTCTGCCAGATGGGGAAATATTAGCCAGGACTGCCTCTCTGTTGTGTACCCCATATCCTCCCGTCTACAGCACAACAGTTACAATTGTGGAGTTTATGTCGCCCACTTTGCCAAGGTTCTCCTTGAAGGAGGTTCACATTTTGCCACCAATGACATGGAGATGGATTCCTTCAGGGTTGATCTTCAGAAAACGGTAACTAGTAACATGTTACTCATCCCACCTAAGTCCCACCTAATCACCCCTACCTCTTCCCACCCGCCGTCACCCTCCAACACTACTCCCATGGTCCAGGACTTCACCAACCAACATCCAGCCCACCCTGTGTCTGCCGTTGGCATCCCCACACACTCAGCACCCCCTCCATACAATGACCCCCCGACACAAGACACCCCTCCCCCCAGCAATGCAGATCCATCCTTCATCCCCCTCTGTCACCCACAAACTGAAGCTGACATTCCAAGGACAACCACCCCTATCACTGCTCAGCCAGCTTCCACCAATCACCTGACCACACCACCCACATTCACTCACACCAGACATTCATCATCCCCCATCCCTCTGCACTCCAATTTAGTAACCAGTAGCGTACCCCAAACCCACTCACCCATCCTCGAGATAGATACCCTTAAGGTCAGTGATCTTAAGCTCCAGCTCAAATCTCGTGGCCTCCCCACAACCGGCAAGAAGGAAGTGTTGAAGGCCCGTCTGCTGAATGCCACAGCTCCTTCACCTCCCATCAACACTCATCACCCAACATGTCCAGGTGTGTCAAGTTCACAACAACCTACCAGTGCTTCCCATGCACCCCACTTACACTCTCTGGGTGCCTCGTCCGCTTCTCTCCCTTCTATTGACTCTATCCTCCGGATGAAGATCCCAACCCTCCGTCATATACCCAAGGCTTGTCGTGATCTGTGGGCTGATGTGGTCAGTGGAGTGTTTGAATCCATCTGCTCGGATCCCCTTAACCCTATCAACTGGGTACCCGCCTTCCTTCTATCCCCATGCATTCTGGCTAACCCCAAAAGGGCAGGGCGCTGCCATTGGAAAGACATAGAGAAGTTAGTCAAGTCCCGGCTACGAAAATGGCTTAACGGTGACATCCTTAGTCTCTGGGAAGAGTCATGCTCCAACTACTCCGCATCCAGGAAACCGAAACGGCTCAGCAAGCCAACCCCTGAGTCAATTCGTGAGTCCAACGCAAGGCGGGCCCGTCGTGCCATGGCAGATGGTCAATATAGTAAGGCGGCCCAAGCATTAACTTCCCAGGGCCTGGCTGAGCTCACGGAAGACACCTTTATAGAGATGCTCTCCAAGCATCCACAGCCCCAAGTGCCATCCCTACCATGTGGCCCTGTACCGCCCCCAGCCCTCATTCCAGCTGCAGCTATCTCCAAGGCCATCAAGTCGTTCCCCCCTGGCTCTTCCCCAGGACCATCCCAGCTACGACCTACCCACCTGAAGGAGGTTATCTCTGCCCCATCCCCATCCAAGGCCAACCGTGCCCTCACGGCATTGACCAATGCCTCCAACCATATGGCTTCTGGCCAAGTCCCTCCCACCATCCTCCCCTACCTCTGTGGAGCATCTCTGTACCCTTGCGTGAAGAAGGGGGGTGGCCTACGCCCAATTGCCGTCGGTGAAACCTTAAGGAGGATGGTCTCCAAGTGTCTTTCTTCATCTGTTAGCTCAGCAGCTTCCACTCTTCTATGCCCCCTGCAGGTCGGTGTTGCCACCCCGAATGGCTGTGAAGCAGTTGTACGTGCCATCTCCTCCACTTTAGAGGATCCCACTATCCCTGCTGACAGCAAGTGGGTCCTTTTGGTAGACTTCAGTAATGCCTTCAACAACATTGACCGTTCCAACATGTTTGTGGAAGTTGGGGAACATATGCCATCAATCTCTGCTTGGATCGAAGCCTGCTACGGCGCCCAGGGTGTTCTGTGGGTGGGCGACCGCAAGATTCTCAGCTGCAGTGGTGTCCAACAGGGAGACCCATTGGGCCCACTGGCTTTCTCTCTGGCCGGTCACCCTGTGGCAGAGCGGATTCGTGATGAAATCCCAGGCCTCCTTATCCACGTATGGTACCTGGATGATGTTTCACTCTGCGGTTCCCCAGCAGACCTCCTCAAGGCCCTCAAGATACTTGAAGAAGCAGGCTACCCCAGAGGGCTCCACCTAAACCATTCAAAGTCCCAGTTCTTCATCCCTGAGTCATCTGCATCTGTGCCAAACCCCCTTCCCACCTCAATCCCTGTACTTTCCAAGGGTTTCATCCTACTGGGTTCCCCAATTGGTCCAGAATCCTTCTGCGAGGCCTCCTTGAGGGGCAGAGTTGAAAAGGTCAGGTCCATCATTGAACTGCTTCCAGACTTGAAAGATTCTCAGATGGAGATGACTCTGCTTCGGTCGTGCTTGTCACTCCCCAAAGTTGTGTTTGCCCTTCGCTGCTGCCCACCTTACCTCATCCAAGATGCGACCGCACAGTTTGATTCCGTCATTCATGCTGCTCTGTCCGACCTCATAGGGGGCTCTCTTTCCAGCTGGTCGGCCAATAAGGCTGTTCTCCCAACCTCCATGGGAGGTGTTGGTCTTCGTAGAGCAGCTGATCATGCCCCTGCGGCATACATTGCATCCGTCTGCCAATGCAAGGCATTGGTCTCCCAAATCCTGCATCATGCCCCTTTCAACCCTCACATTACCCCCACCCTGTCCTCCCTGGCGCAGGCTGCTAAAGAACCTGACTGGTCTACCCTCGAAGCTCTACCTTCCCCTGTTACTCAACGCCAACTCTCTCACTCCATCGATCTGGCCTTGTTTGATGACCTAATCTCTAATGCCCCTGACCACAGGTCTAAGGCGCTTGCCAACTCCTCCTCCCTGCCACATGCAGGAGATTGGCTACATACAATCCCTTCAGAAAGCCTAGGGCTACATTTCCTTGACGCTGAGTATCGCCACTCAATTTGCTATTGGCTTGGCATCCGTATGAGCTCCTCCACCTACCCTTGTCCCGTATGCTCTTCCCCAGCAGACCCGTATGGGGATCATCAGGTCAGCTGCGGTGGAGATGGGGACAGGATTGCTCGTCATGACTCTCTTCGAGGCGCAATTTTCTTAGCTGCACAATCTGCTGCTCTTGCGCCTCGAAGTGAAGTCCCCGGCCTCATTCCTGGGTCTCGCAGTCGTCCAGCCAATATTTTTCTCCCCAACTGGCATCGCAGTCAGCCAATGGCCTTGGATGTCACGGTCATCTCCCCCCTGCAGGCCTTAACCCTCAACGGTGCTGCCACAGACCCTGGCTATGCCCAATCCATAGCCAGAAATCGAAAGCTAGCAGCCCACGCAGATGAGTGCAGGAGCTCCGGCGTCGGTTTTACATTACACCCTTGGTCGTTGAGGCACTAGGCGGTTGGGATCCCCACTCTTCCTCTACCATTCGGGAAATTGCCAGACTCCAGGGCCTGAGACGTGGTACACCCACTGGTGACTCAATCCGACACCTTTTCCAGAGGCTATCCGTTATCCTGTGGCGTGGGAACTCCTCCATGTGGCTGCGCAGATCCCCAACCTTCCCCCCCTCAGTAGATGGTGTGCTTTAGAGGCCTCACAGACAATACAGACCTTACAACCTTGTTTTTAGCCTATTGTAGTGTATTGTCTCAAACCGATTTGTACTGTACAGAATAGTAACGTATTTATTGTATTGTATTGCCTGTTTTTTACTGTATCGTATTGCAATGTATCGTATTGTAGTGTATTGTAATTGTATAGTAAAGTATTGTATTATCTGGTATTGTACTGTGAAGCATTGTATTGTATTGTTACGAGTTCTATTGTAAAGTACTGTATCATATTATAGTGTTTAGTGTTGTATTGTAGAGTTTTGTACTGTATTATATTGCTTAGTATTGTATTGTAAAGTTTTGTGCTGTATTACATTGTTTAGTATCGTATTACGTACCTTAAATTATGTATTATTAATGAAATGAAATCAGCGAACCCTAAAACCCCCATGATTTACTGAACTAAAGCCTTATAGAAACTATACTATAGAGATTTACTGAACTAAATAAAGCCTTATATAGAAACTATACTATAGAGTATATGATACAGTATAAGATTACATTCTATGTTTATATATATGTATATATTGTACTGTACGTACATATTGTATACCATTTTATATATTTCTACATGGGGGCAATAATGCCCCCAGCGGCTTTATTTAGCATCACTAATGATAGTAAAATTAGTACTATAATAGTAGTATATATATATAATATTATATAATAATAATATATATAATAAATAAAATAAAAATAAAATATAATAATAAAATATATTAATAAATATAATATTATATATATATTATATATATATAATAGTAGTAGTATAATAATTGTTACCAAATATGATACATATATTACATATTCATACTGTAGTAGTATTCATCGTTTGTTTTGTAAATTATATCTTATTTCAGCTATGGATGATTTGTGGATATTCTGGGTTGCCTATATATATGACGGAAAGTCTCAGGGAAATATTGATGGACCACTTGGGTCTCGTGTTGTCATTGAGTTGTTATCCATTACTCAGGATCCGTCACAACATCATGTTTTCTTTGATAATTTTTTTTACAAGCCACGACTTATTGACAAACCTGCATGAAATGGGTTTCAGGGCAACCGGCATGGCACTATTTGTGACAATCGCACTGCGCAATGTCCTCTCCAAGATTCAAAGGATATGAAGAAGCAACCCCGTGGAGTTTATAATTTCAGGTCACCATAGATATACATTTTATATTGTAGGAATTTTCATTTTATTTTAACAATTTGTTTGTTACACTATGCTATTTGACTACGATATTTCATAATTATGGTAATATATATAAATTATATATATGTTACCAAAGGAACTACCACTGCAAATAACAACTGTCAGTTAGAAAAAAGCTATATTATATTTCTGCCCATTACGGGTCTTCATCAAATACAGAAATGCTCTCACTCACATCATCACCAGTACAGCACAAAATCCATTGATTTTGTGCTGTCTTCCAGATCTTCCAGATGACCAGTTAACCCCTTTTCTAGGTGTCATGCCACAAAAAATTGAAGCCTTTATAGTACACCTGCTCACATACAACAACAATAAAGACTTATCTGGCAAACTGTAAATTAAGTATCTGATTGGAAAAGTTGTGCTAAGGGATGCCTAAAATCTTATGTAATATTATGGTTTTGTTTAGAAATGGAAAAAATTAGGAAGCAGGTCACTGTGCATTAATGAAAGGATTGAGGTTGTAACTTGAGGACCTAACTAATTATGGGGTACCGGTAATAATGGTTTGTACTGTACCTACAGTAGTAATTAATACCTTTGGGGGGATCTAAGTGAGCGTTCACATATACATGTCTGATGTCTGGATAAGTACTGAAGTACTGGTAGGGAGGGATATGTATAATATAATACTGATTGTGATGACTGAAACCTGTTGTTACCCTGTGTTATCGTGTTCGACGTGCTGAACTGCTGAACCATCTGGGAGTCTTCAATTAGGCCTGTGAACTCTAAGGCAGGTTGGAGCCTGTCAGTCAGCGGTGGGATACGGTCCACCCCGCTACCCTAATTAAACTGAGTGCGTTATTTGCACATTTGTGTATCATCAGTGAGTTCTGACATTCGTACCGAGGTATATATAATGCAATAATCATAATGGCTGAATGGGAATTACCCAATTATGAACTGTTGGAAGGAACCGGTAGGCCTACTGTTCTACCAGTACTGTAGTAGGAAGTGGATAGACTGTAACTGTACTGCGGCTAGTATTTGGAACCGGACTGGAAGTTAAAGTGTGGGATTTAAGTGTAAATATAGGCCTAAAGTATGGGTGACGCAGAGGAAGATGTTGAGGCCGGGGCCACCGGCCTGAGGTCCCGTAAAATCGGCGAGGTTGGTCGACTGAAATTTGATAGGAAGAAACCACAGAAATTCTTTTCAACTTTAGGGTGTATGGGGTGATTAAACAGATGGTCAAGTGAGGAGGTTGTATTAGCTGGAATCATGCAAATTGGTGACACTGAGGAATGGTTAGCTGACTACCTTGAGGATTTGTCATTAGACACATTGGAGGAACTGGAGAAGAGTGCGATTGATAAATTAGAACCACCAGAGCAACGGACGATGTTCTTGAAGGAATTCCATGATGCCACCGCTTGATACATTAGACCAGCTTATCGCTAAGATGGATGTTATTAAGGCAACTGAAGGTGCTGTCGGTGGATTTGGCCGTGACACTGTAAGGCGGCAGAAGTTTAGTGGGTCCCCATCTAGCTCCAGTTCCGGACGTGGAGGCAGTTTGGGTGTTACCTGTTATCGATGCAATAAGGCTGGGCACATAGCTAGAGATTGTAGAAATGGTCCAGGGTCTCGTTTTGGGTCCAGGGGTAATGGACATCAAGGTAGTTTTCCATTTGCATGTTATCTTTGTGGCGTCAGAGGATACAATTCAGTGGATTGTCGTCGAAAGGTTGGTGATAATAGGCAAGCACAGGACAGGAGGGACTCCAGTAGCATGGCAACTGGACATAGTAATTTCCGTAGGGTAGTTAGGTCTGACAATAGTAGCACAAGCACAGGCAATCGAGTTGCTCGAGTACCGGTAATGTTGCCAGATGAGATGGGTGTTAGTGATAATACGAAATGGATAGTTGAAAACCCAGTAATAGATGACATTACCGTGGACGTCAGCTGTGGTGGGCAGTATATTGAGGCAGTAGTTGATTCTGGTAGTGCATTCTCATTGGTGAAACCAAGTGTTGCGAAATTAATTAATCTGGAAAGTGAGGTTGGTACTATTTTCCATCACGAATCTTTAACTGCTGCAAACAAAACAACATTAGAAATTATTGGTGAGGGGAAGGTCTGGATGGAACTCGATGGTCAGCAGCAGGAGATAGACCTCCAAATTGTAAAAGACCTATCGGATGACCTAATTCTGGGAAGGAATGCATTAAAGCAATTTCGAATTATTATTGACTGTGAAAGTAACACAGCAGTTTGCAGACATATAGCAATGTCAGAGACTTTGAGTGAATCAGCAAAGGGATGTTTGGACAGATTATTGGATAAACATAGCAGGATTTTATCAAAAGATCAGTTTTCTGTTGGTCGAATTGGGAATGTAGTGTATTGTATTGATTTAATGTCCAATGTTCCAATTGCTAGACGCCCTTATAATCTTGCGGTTCATTTACGAGAACGGGTGGAGGATTTTGTTTGCAGTATGAAGTCTGCAGGGATAGTACAAGAGTCAAATAGCCCCTATGCGTTTGGTGTGGTGATAGTTCCAAAGAAATCTGGTGATATTCGATTCACTGTTGACTACTCCCCATTAAATCGCATTACAGTAACAGATCCATACCCAATGCATAACTTGCATCACATGCTGGAGCGAGTTGCACAAAAGAAAGTGTTTAGCTGCATGGATACTAGGCAAGCTTATTGGCATATTCCCATGGCATTGGGGGATGTTCACAAAACATCATTTGTTCTAGAAGGGCATCATTTAGAATTTCTCGTTATGGCTATGGGACTAACGAATGCTGGTAAAACCATGCAGCGAATGGTGGACAAGGATGTTTTAGCAGTTGCTCGTTCCAGATGCACCACAACAGGTTGTTTTGAGGGATTTGTTGATGACATTATGGTTGGCAGTGACTCTGATAATGAACATAGTGCCGATCTATTGTTGCTTTTTGAGATATTTAACAATTTACATTTAAGAATTAATCCAGATAAATGCCAGTTTTGGAAATCTAAAATTGAGGCTCTTGGACAGGTGAGGCCTTTGAAGTCATATAAACAGGAAGTCGAGGAATGGGCACCACCAATCGACTTAAGACAATTATGTCAATTCTTAGGGTTCGTTGGATTTTGTAGGGCTTTTGTTCCTAATTTTTCAGTTCGGGCAAAGGTCCTTACAGACAAGACACGAAACGGCGTGAAATGGTGTTGGACAGTAGAGGACCAAAGGGCATTTCAGGATTTGAAGATAGCAATAGCAGATGCTCCAGCTAAAGTTCCCCTAGATATAGAAACAGACATTGAGTTAATAACTGATTCTAGTGAGGATGGTTGGGGTGGAGTAATCGAACAGAATGACCAACCTGTGGATTTTGCATCAGGTAAGTGGTCTGAAGCACAGTCACAGTATTCTACAACCAAACTTGAATTGCGTGCTGGGTTGGAGGCAGTACGTAAGTTCCGTCATTATATATTAGGAGCTCCAAATGTTACCTGGGTGACTGATCATCAATCCTTGCGAAACATCAAAGCAGATAGTGATGATAAAGTCTTATTTCGGTGGCGTCAACAATTAGATGAATATGGTATGCAAATAATACATCGATCAGGTGTAGAAATCCCGTCGCATATTGACAAATGAGTGGGTTGTAGCAGCAGGGCAGGTTGGAGCCTGTCATTAAGAATGCTATGCCAACTTATTGACAAAATTCCACCATCACAACTTACTATCCCCATCGACTTTCGCAAGATTATCCGAAACTTTATTTAAGGCCAGTGTTCATTGCAAAACTAATGTCCTGCAAAGTGGAGGCGGCTTTGTTAACATGTCAATCTTGGGGGGGGGGGGGGGGGGGTGTCAGTGATTGGATTATTTAGTTGAGCTTCTCTCTACTTATGTCACAACAATTCCATAACAATAGTTGAATAGACTATAATTCTAAAAGCATAACTATTGAACCAATATAGTAATAAAATATGTGCTGATCACTATCTTTTGTTAGATTCTCTGTTAGAATTTCGTTCTATCTTATTATTTAAAAAAATAAAAATAATTCAAGAAAAAAGAGTACCAATAGGGTAGGTACCAAAATGGCATCTCGAAAAGGGTGAACGTGTTCGTTCCAACCAGTTAATATAAAATTTACAGTGTCACTAGTCCCACCCACAGAGCGTTAATGATATCTTTTGCATAATCATCAATATTTGAAATATGTAACAAAATGTTTGCACACAAAATATTACTACACGAATCACAATGCAGATTAATATTATTTAACTGGTTACTTATAGTCTGTTTAAACAAATCCTGTTTGGCGGACTAAGTCAGCATTAAAGTCACCTGTTAAAATTATATTATTTGTATCTGAAACTCTAATAATGTCACTTATATCATAACACAAAGTAAAAAATTCATCAGAAACCGAATCGAATCTACGTTTTGTATTGAAGCTTGAAGCCATCTATTGTTTGTTTCGATGTTGGTAACATTATTTAGATGACGATTTCCGAGTTAAATTACACAATCCTGCAATAGGTCTACCGGATTGACCAGTAGCATTAGTATTAGTAAGTTAGGCGCTATGCCATGTGTCACCTGGCAGGCTGCACCCATGCCCATTCTCATAACATCCGTGGTCCAGATGGTATCACAGTTTGTACCCACCTTGGCAGGCACATTCCAGCAGCAGACGCAGTGTCACTTGTTTCATGGGGCCGCTGTCCCTAACCTCGCTGATTATATGACTGATGCCATTTCCTACATTAGCAACAATGTAGCTGAACTTGAGAGCTACATGCGCAATGGTCGCCCATTCCATTGCGACACTATTAGCACCCTTCATAGCTGGGAAGGGATCAACAAATCTTGGGGCGACGCCCTATACGGTAGCCTTGAAATCAATCCGGCTTGGTGGGCCACGAGTTCGCTCTACACGCGAATGTGGATTTCATCCTAGACATTCACAACTGCAACTAACTACTTGGCTCAGCCCATTCACCCAATTAACAACATTGACATCACCGCGCATCCCGCACAGGGCGCTGGCACTGAGATAGTTCGTGCCACCATAGTTATTGCCGAGCTGGTCTTCTTAGCCGACGATGGCGCAGGACTTACAACTACTAGCTAACGCTTGTTCTGGTTTCCCTCGCTGGGTAACCGTGGCACCTCCCCCAGCCACAGGCGCTAGCCTCCTAGCTGCGGTCCAAATGGGGATGACTCCATTGACCCTTCTTTGGGGCAGACCATGATTGGATTTCACTGTTCCTCGAAGTCCTGTTTGCGACTGTGTAAGTAGAAAGCCAAACAGAGGCTGTTGTACCAATTGTCAGTGCTGACATATAGCCTTTATCTAAAAATCCTGCTTTGTTCAGTAAAGCTGCTACAACATTTTGCTGTCTTGAGAACTAAACACACAATATCACAGTCTATAGCTCCAAAAGAATTAGCTCCGAAATATATGAAAGTTGAGAGCAAATAACCCATATAGTATAGTCTGTCAATAAAAACATTTTATGCCAAATCTAGCTCGTTTGGTTTTTATAAACTGTTTGAAGTGTAATCTTCCTTTGTAGAGAAGTAGACACTCATAGAGAGTATAAACTTTTACAGTTTTATGAAGTTCATCGAATAGGTTATTCAATCCAGTCATTTTGTCACCTGGTTTAAACCTGGTTTCTAAGTTAGAAAATCGAATGTTTCAAAGACTTGTCACAACAAAGATCCAGTGATATTTCCAAAATGTGGTGTTGCGATATTCCCCTGAGAGGAACCAGTAACTATGCAGAGTTGGTTTCTATACGACACCCATTAGGAAGACTAGCCCTAAAAAAATTAATTCATTAATACCAATGCTAGAGATCAGGTCAATTCCGACACACAAAAATGAATTATTTTCAATGTTGGTAGGTCGAAATTGTCCTACAGAAGCTGGACAGAAACAAAATTCACGTTGGTTGATATTTTCCACCACCAATACGAAATTGAGTATTACAAAATAAATCATCACACAATCTGGCTGCTGTCAGCTGATCACTGATTGCATGCAACGTCTAGGTCCTGTTGTTGCCTTTTAGTTTTTTACATAATTTGATACTAACACACTTACTGGTAAAGTTTTTTTACTTAACGTGCTTGAAAATAAATAATATAATTAATTGTAATTAATTATTGGTTTTCAAGCTTCTACTTCAATATTTATTTATTTCCTTAAAACTCCACCTGGTAAACCAGTCGCACAAGCTGATAATTTAAAAACAAGGAAATTTTTTTTTTTTTTTATTATTACGCCAAATACTGGCAAATAGGCGATATGGTCATTAACTAAAATTAAATCATATTTACAATAAAAACATAATTACTTTAATTTAAAAACAAGGAAATAAGAGTCAGTTGTCCAACAGGTGATTAAATGTGAATAAAACATACACATCAATTAATACTACTTTACCGGTATCTAAAGAGTATACTAATAAAAGGTGGATGCAGCATGGTGCAGTATCAATATAATCAATCAATATCAATATTAGAATTATAATAAATGATCAATATATTTCTGACATTTAGGGTCATTAAGAATATTATACCAGAAATGTATTATCGATGTGCGCAGTTCAGTACTGTTCTGCGTTTGAGTCGTGTTTCTTATATAATCTTTAAGTTCATGCCAGATTAGCTCGATTTGATTGAGGTCGGGACTTTCAGGGAGCCAGAAATAAGGGCTGTAAGGTAACCCAATGAATCTATGTAATTCAGGGTCTCTTTGGTGGTGTGACGGGTCAGAGTCGGCCTGGAGAATTAATTGTTTATTTCATGTATCCGCTAGACAATAGTCTAACATCGAACAGTATACAGTTGAATTTATTGTATACAGTTGAATTTATAGTTGTTTTTCCATTTATTATTACGAGTGTAGTTTTGCCGTTGTAAGTAATGCCCCCATAAATATGTAGCTTGATAGGATAATTCGCTCGAGATCACAAGTGTCCCCCTTTACATAAAATATTTTACGAAAGTTTTGTAACTGCACACAACATTCATCGGTAAATGTTACTCTAATAAGTTCTTAATAGTTTCTTTCAGTAATTGTAATAATATTTACTGTAGATTGTATTATTTATTATCTACATTTTTGTTTTCAGGAATTCTATGTTTTTCCATGAATAGCTCGACCTTTTAAATACATTTTATCCACTTCTGTTTCTTGTAATATAAAAATAATAGCGATCTTGTTTCTATTACCTGTATATTACTGATAATTAATTTGTTCAAGAAATAATATACTTTTTACTCACTTCTATACTGGATTTATTATTTTTTTTAAAGTTATATTTCATCCCCACATAAATAAAACTATATCAAGTTTAGCTTAGGAAATTTAAAGATATTTGTGTCCACATGATTAAGGCTCGGCGTTCCATTAGGTCAAGTGTGTACCCACTTATTATTATAGAACGTTTTATTAATAGTTTGTATGTTAAAATGTTCTAGAATTAAATTATTTGTTCTTGAACCTTTCATATATTATTATCTAACATGTTTTAGAACATTTTAAACGAATCATGAAAATTTACAGTAGCTAGTTTAAAAAAATGGGAGGAATGGGATAGTGTTGGGTTCCCAGTAACCTAATGGAGAGGCGAACCTAACATAGGAACTTTAATTTGTTATTAAACAATTCGTGTTTACTATATATGACTAATCGTATAATAAAACAATTAAATCTCTGGAGGTAAGTGAGCTTGGTCGGATTCTTTGCCAGTGCGAACAAGCAATACTGGGCTAAGCAAGTGCTAGTCACTGTATGGCCACCATGAACTCCAAAAGAAAACAATAAATGAATATGTTCACCTGCAAGTATAGGGGCTTACTATATTGTAGTCAGTAATAATACATTATATTATTGTCAATTATAGCTTTTAATACAACATTGTTCGCGCTTTCAGACCTTTAGCAGTTTAACCTGCCAAATTAGGATGTCTTCTAGATAATAGATAGTCTTTAGCCTACGACAAATATTTGATACACTACATTAGCCGAAACCAGTCTATGCGCGATCATTCACCCACTGGATATACCCGGGAGACTGGATTCGGAAGCCTAATCGTATTGCGGGATAGGCCTACTGTATTATTCGACTGATCTTAATATATATAATCTCTGACAAATATTATTCACTTTCGGGAAATATTAACAGTACTCTAAATATATAAACAGAGTTATGACTTAAACCAGACGCAACGGGATGGCTATAGATTCACGTATATGGCGCATTCTTTAGGAGATGCTTCGTTATCAATCACAGTCATACACAATACTGCACAATGCTGCACACTAATCTGCCGACCTTCACTAATTTTAGTCACATATAAGGAGAACAACAGACAATACGTGTAGAGCCTATAAAATAGCATTAGATTCACTTCAAACCACTTAATGTAAGTCGCAATCGTTATATGTATCCGGTCTCTCTAACCTTTAGTATATCAAGAAGATTGGGGTGTCTGATTGTTTATCAGTATTCCAAATATAATGTTACATCAACAAATATAATGAATAACCGACAGCAAAGCAGTAATGTTAAGAATTGATATGATCAGTGAGTAAGTTAGTTGGTTTGTGAGATATGATAACGGATATACGTTCTATAATTAAGCCTACTAATGTTGATGCTAAAGACTGAAACACGGAGGTTCCACGCCGGTGTTGTAGGCTGTGGAAGAAATCACATACTGACTCACTTCCCTAGTTTCTATATACCATCTCCAACACAGAGGCAAAAAACGCTCTGATTGGTCGTCCGAACAAAGAGAGAACAAAGAACAAAGAGATGTTCTACGTGGCAATATCAGCTGTTAGCCGTCGTCATGGTATCTACACTGTTTCAAGAGGATCCGGCTTATTGCGTCATAGAATTGCTAATCATGTCCGCTAAAGTACACATACAGAAGAAATGGCTTTTATGTCCTCTAAAACAACAATACAGTAAGGACACGGCCTTTTATGCCGGTTAAACCAACTACAGAGTACTTTACGGGGAAAATAACCGGCTAATTACACAAAAGCCTTTACACCGCTCCCAGAAAATGGGATTTAAGTCTATAAAATATAACAAATCACAGTTTCTAAAATATAAAGATACTCTAAACAGTTAGTCTTTCTTATGCAGACGGCGTTTACGCAGTTTTTTGAGGCTAGCAAGAGTCCTTTTCTCTTTGGGGGGAGCCACTTTACTCTGTTGGTAACGAAGACGCTGAACTGACAGACTTCATTGGTTATATACTCCAACACGAGTAAAGCGTCGGTCCAATAAACAGTTTTCTCCAGTGGATAGTCAATCTGTTCTGTTACATTCCGGCCGATGGCTGTAGCGTATAGAGCCGCTTTTAACTCCGCTCGAGGAACTTTCAACTTATTGTTTATCAATGCCTTAGAAGTAACCAAGGCGACTTTGATTCCGTCCGGAGTTTCCACCCTTAGGTAGGCTACTATACCTATTCCCATATCGCTGGCGTCTCCAAACACATGGAGTTGATAGGAATACGTAGGGAGAACATGACCAAAATATGAACGGGAAATTATAAAGTTCTCGATGGCTGGTAGAAAATCTTCCCATTTCATCCACTTCTTTAATAATTCTCCCTTAAGTGGATCATCCCATGAGTGGTTTTCAAGCCACATTTGTTGTACTAAACTCCAAGCAATCAATATAACTGGGCTAATAAATCCCAATGGATAGAAATAAGTGCTCAGTATACTTAAACAAATCCGCTTAGTCCGAACTGGATTATCTCGTTGTTTTAGTTGGAAAAACAGGATATATCTTTCTGTGTCCCATTTCAAACCAAGGGTCTTAGTTTCTGGGAGATCATCTTTTATTAGATCAAGATCTTTCGCTCCTCGATCTTCTACCGGGATCGACTCCAGAAACTCACGGGAGTTGCTGGTGAATTTAGTTAATCGAAATCCACCTCTTTTTAAGCACTCTACCGTTCCTTTAGCGATGTCAATGGCTTCTTCGACTGATGGAAGGGACTTTAGATTGTCGTCCATGTATATATCCCTCTTGATGTTGTCAATCACCTCTTTAGAGAAGGCGTCTCGGTTATCATCCGCAGTGGTGCGCACCACGGAACAGGCATTTGAAGGGCTCGAGATTATCCCAAAAGCTTGGATGGTCATCCAGTACTCCACCGGTTTCTGGTTGAGGTCTCCTTCAGGCCACCACAGAAATCGTAGGCTATCTCGATCCCTATCCAGCGCTTTGACTTGTAAGAACATGCCTTCTATATCTGAGGCGAAAGCAATGGAATATTGTCTTAATCTTAAAAGTATTCCCAACAATGATTGGAGTAAGTTGGGTCCGGGTAGCAATTCAGAATTAAGGGATTGGCCCATATAGAGGGCGGAGCCGTCAAACACCACTCGTACCTCATGTGGTTTACCGGGTTTGGGAACGTAATGGTGAGTTAAATAATACGTTCTCTCAGTTATAGGTTCAATTTTTTTTTTCAATTTTTTCAATTCAATTTAATTTACATTTTTTTACATTTCTCACGTAAGCACAAACCATAGCACAGTTTAGACTAGGCCATAGCTCTACAGAGCTAGTGCGGCCAAATTATAACAGGTGATGAAATGTAAATATTTCGGTATTAATGTAATTTTAGATGTAATTATAACGGTAGATGACAGGAGGAAGATGTAGTGGGGAATATAGGGGGGGGGGGGGGGGGGGGGGGCAAGGGGTGGATTTACTAATCAGAGACATGAAGGGCGACGGCGAACACGAAATGAGGACGATGGGCTTTCACCGAATCATAGATGCTTACAAATTATAGTTACTAACATCTAGTTATGAAATTATGCGCGAATAATAAGTAAATTATGGGGAAATAATTATTTAAATAATAACAATTTAGATAAGAATAAATTTTTTGGGAAAACTAGTTTTCGGAGTTTTAAATACGATCAAGCAGTGAGAAGAGGTGATTTTTTAGGTACTTTATAAAACTGCTTCGAGATTTTTGTAATTTAATATTTTGGGGAAGGTTATTCCATACTATTGACCCGTCATAGTGTATTGATTTTTGTGCAACTACTAATCTTGTAGATGGAATAAAGTAGTTTCCTCGCGAGCTAGATCGAGTGTAATGTTCGTGTATTTGCGAGGATTTTTGAAATAAAGATTTTAATGCTACTGGTTTGTTGCCATGATGTATTGAAAACATGAATTTTGCTACTTCTTGTTTGTATAGTAGATCTAGAGGAAGGATATGTAGGGACTTATAGATAGGGGCGGCGTGTGCCTGGTAGTGGTTGAATGTTATAGCGCGGATGACCTTATTTATTTTTATTTGGATTGGATTTAAATATTTTTTGCATGTATTTCCCCAGAGAATTATTCCATAGGATATATAAGGATATAGCAGGGAGTAGTAAAGAAGTCTAAGTATATTTAAAGGAAATATGTATCGCAATTTATAAAAAATTCCTATAGTTTTAGATATTTTTGACAGGATATAGTCACAGTGTGGTTTCCAAGATAATTTATTATCGATTAATGTTCCTAAAAATTTAGTAGATGGTTTCATTTTTATAAGTTGGTCACGGATTTTGATTGGATGAGTTGTTGGATGGTTGTCATAAGTACTGGAGATAAAAATATATTCTGTTTTTGTGAGATTTAAGGATAACCTATTGTCTATTAACCATTGGTCAATATTCTTTAATTCATCATTTACTGTTTGTATCAACCTATGTGGATTTCTATCAAAGTGGAGAAGTGTGGTATCGTCTGCAAAAAGAGTGGTGATTAATTTTGTGGAGTTGGGAAGGTCGTTTATATATATTAAAAACAAAGTAGGGGAGATTAGGGACCCTTGTGGAATACCGCAAAGCAAGATTAAAGGATCTGACAGGACGTTATTAATACTAACTACATGCTGCCGATCCTTTAGATAGTCAGCAATTAGTTTTAACGGGAGACCCCTGATACCGTATGATTCTAATTTTTTCAACAAAATATTATGGTTAAGCGTATCGAACGCTTTTTTAAGGTCCAGACTGATGAGACAAGCAGTGTTGTGATTATCGAGACAGTTCCTTATTTTTTCTGTGGTAATTAATATCGCGTCTGTAGTGGACCTTTTTTTACGGAAGCCGTGCTGTGATTCAGAGAGGTGGGAGAATTTGTCCAGATATGATAATAATTGGTTATTTATGAGACGTTCATACAATTTACTGAAAACTGGCAAAATGGATATAGGTCTATAATTGTTTACATCAAAAGGGTCACCATTTTTGTAAACGGGGATAATTTTTGCACACTTTAGGGCATCTGGGAAGAAACCCTGGTCAATGGATAAATTTATAAGCGCGGCTAATCGAGGTGCAATTTGTTTAACAGCTAATTTTAGTAATTTTAGTGGGAAATTGTCATTGGTTGAGCAGGAGTTGTCCAATTCTAGAATAAAAAGGGAGATCTCAGCGGTACAAGTACCGATTAGTGAAAATGATTTTGGGTGTTTATTATTTATATATCTTGTTGGGGACCGGTTGGATATCGGTATAGCCTTTTCTAGCGTTGGGCCAATTGAACCAAAATGAGAATTAAATGCAGTGGCAATATCTCGCGGTTGACTTATTTCTGTCTTGCCGATTTGTGATGGAATGAGTAATTTTTTTGGTATATTTGTTTGGTTTCGTCGGTTTATTGCGGAGTTAATGGTGCGCCATGTTTTTTTGATATTTCCGGAGTTATTAGTAAATTCTTTATGATAGTATTGCTTTTGGGCCGAACGCAAAGTTTTTGTTAGGAAGTTTCTGTAATTCCTATAATCCACTTGTTTCTTATGAGATGGGTATTCCATTAGATCTCGATACATTCTATTTTTTTTTATAGCGCAGTTTACTAAACTTTGATTCATCCAGGGCTTTTTTATTATTGGAAAAGTAGAGGCTTTTTTCAATGGCAAGTTTTCATTACATATTTTTTCAAAATCTGCATAAAACTGCGAGAACTTTAATTTATTTGGCACAGCCGGGTCTGCATAGTTCCAAGACAATTCTTCAATTAGGTCACGCTGAAAAATGTCGTTCTTGAATTTGCTATAGTCATGTGTGAATTTGGTGTGTGTATGTTTTTCAAAATAATTATCGTAATTATCTAAAACATAAAAAGTTGGTAAGTGGTCTGTTGTACCGATCTCATTAAGAAACACACCTGGTTTTTTAATAACTCCAGAAATATTTGAAAATATGTGATCGATAAGTGATTTGGAATGCTGAGTGATGCGCGTGGCCTTGTCAATTAGTTGCTCAAATCCAATGGATTGAAAAAATTTAAGATATTTCAAAGAGTAACTTGTGGGAGTTAGAAGGTCAACGTTGAAATCTCCAGCGATAATTATATCAAGCTTTTTCATCGTTATATTATTTAATAATTTTTCCATTACTTCTAGGAATTTTTCTCGGCAATAAGAATCAGGTCTATAAATAGATCCAATGATGAGATTTTTCATTTGGTTTGGGCGCTTAATTTCAATCCATGTTGATTCAAGCCCTTCAAGTGTTATATCTGTTCTGTGAGCTACAGAGTAACCAGTTCTAACATAAATTCCAGTGCCACCGCGTGACAGTTTGCCGTATTTTCTATTGCAGATAAAAGGGCCTTCATAGCCATTAATTTTGAATTGGTTTAAATCATGTTTGTCTGTAAGAAATGTTTCGGTAAATGTCAACGCATCAAATTTGAAATTTAAAAGGTCCAAAAAATCAATGGTGTCACTAAAATTCGTAGAAAGGCTTCTGCAATTAAGGTTGAAGATGGAAAAATTTTTATTTTGGATATTAGGCGTCGAAAATTCTTCGTTAAAATTGGTTTCATTGTAGTAATCTGATTGACACACGTAGGATGGTATGTGCTTATCGGGGTCTATATGCCGGAGTAAATTATCAGTATTTGTATTGGGTGGTATGATATCGACAATATCTCTTTCGAAAATGTCACTGTCAGAAGTATCAACCATTGAAAAAGGAAAAATATCATGATAACAAAAAATGCAAGTAATTTCATAACTGTCAGTTACTTCCTGCCCACATAAGTAAGTTCCACATGGCAAATGGTAAGCGCCACCACATACCACACAGCGTATCGATCTGTCACGGTTCAGTATCTCTGAAAAGCAATGAGTACAGAATGGGGGAGAAGGGGGTAGGGCGACGGGATGGGATGGGGAGGAGGGGTCAAGGTTGGGGGGTTTGGGATTATAAAGGGTAGAAAACAACATTACTAGCAGCTGTAGTTGGAAGCAAAAAAGCAACTCAACACCCACCACCATAACTGTATTCAGCACTTGAAATTCAGAATGTGACGATATTATTAACTAACTTCTTTCATTATTAAGAAAAGAAAAGAAAAGGATTAGAGATTACATGATATAATATAATATAGGGTAAACCTAATGTAACATATACCAGTACGTACATATATGGTGTGAAATGTTTTAGACAGTAAATTCATAGCGAGGGCCATTTTTACAGAAAAGTTGTGTGAACGATGAAGTATTTTAATTATTAATCATTCCTTACCGCGGTTGATATCGTTCAATACAGCATATTGGTTCGAGTTTTCTATCGTCGTTACGGCTCCGGTAGCCTTGCGTCGTGGGCGATGAGTATAGCTGGATGTAGATCCGCTGGTTATTTTAGGATCGCTTCCGTGGGGGCTACGGGTGTCCGAATTTTGGGGGTTCACTTCGGAGATACAGACCTTATCGACTTCGGCAGTAGAGTGAACTGGTATCGGTTGGCCGCTTGGCGATAATCGAACCGTTACCACGCCATTATACGAATAGGCGGCGTGGAGACGTTCTGAGCGTTTCAACTTTAGGGCATAGCGGAGGAGAGCGGACCGTTGCGGAGTGAGGTGGTCTGTTAGGTATACACCTGGGGGAAGCGATTTGCGGTTGCCAAACGCGATCCATCGGGATGAATGTCCGTAGAAACGCACGATGATTGGTCGGGAAGATTTTTTATTACCGCTAACAGGGGGTTTCGGTTTACCAAGGCGATGGAAAATATCGACCGAGTTGAAGCTAATGTCTAATTTGGATAGGATATCTGTAATACTTTGTCGGTCGTCGTCTTTGTCATTGTTAATATCCGGGATGCCGTGAATGAGAATCGAGTGACGCCGCTCATATTGGTTTAGTTCATCTATCGTCATCGCTTGTTCGTCGAGTTTCTCCTTTAGGATTTCGTTTTCTTTCTTTAAGTGGTCATTCTCGTTGATAAGGAGTGGGATATTTTCTAGTTGTGTTTTAATGAGTTTCATGTCTTCATCTAGAGTTTCGAACTTAGTTTCGATTAGGTCTTTTAGTTTCTCCATGGCCGTATTCCAGTTGTCAGATTTTGGACCCATGTTGGTGGATACTAGAGGAAGACGGGGACTGTAGATAGCCACTCTGAGCGGGCGTAGGCCTATAGGATAGGGATTATTTCTGTGTGATTACAGGATTGAAGTTAGGCCTTTGAACGGATTATTTAACTGCGATGTAGGATGGTGGAGGGCGTTAGGTTGGCATCAGTGCAACCAACAGCTCATGGTGTAGCAGGTGAACAATACGGTCCAGAAGTCAGCAGTACAGCAGTACAGCAGTACAGTGAAAGGACCACAGTCAGACAGTACAGCAGTACCCAGATCCAAACATAGGTGTTTCTTCCGGTACTAGCTCCGCATATCCCTTGCTAATAAACTTCTTCAACTGCGTTTGATACATTTCTTTAGCTGAAGAATTTGCCGTAAGGCGTCGATGTAGTTGTTTGGGAACGTAATGGTGAGTTAAATAATACGTTCTCTCAGTTATAGGTGTTTCTTCCGGTACTAGCTCCGCATATCCCTTGCTAATAAACTTCTTCAACTGCGTTTGATACATTTCTTTAGCTGAAGAATTTGCCGTAAGGCGTCGATGTAGTTAAGCAATTCTTTTCTCCGCCAAGGGTCTGTTGTTTACGAACTTTGGTTCTCGCTTTCGGAAAGGTAGACCGATCTCATATCTACCTTGATCTTTAAGAAAACGTGTAGTTGTCTCTTGGATCTACTTGGCTCTTTCTTCCTCTACCGATAGGGCCTTATCGTAGGAATTGGGCTCTACAGCCTCTTGAGTAAAGAATCGTATGGCGTGTTCGTCCCGAGTCTTAGCATTATAACGTTCAATGACATCATTAAGTTCGTCGTTATAGTCGTCTCGCTCTGATGGAAGAAGGAGTTGACATAAGTTCACTTGGTTTTGCCAAGTCTCGTTTTCCTTAAGGAGATCGATGGCATTCTCCTCGTCAAAAAGTTGGTGGACATCGTCATTATCTGAGGAGTATGGTGTTCCCTCAGTTGGATCGTCTAACTCACTGCTCTCGACTTCCCATTCTCTCACTTGACATACCTGGTCTTTCGGTAATCTTTCCATGAGGGTTCTACGGGAAGGGCCAGTAAAGTACCAACCCACTCTAGTTCTTCCCGCATAAGCTTGCAGTGGTTGCGGTTGAGCGGGCCGTTTCTCCAATGTCTCGAGCGCTTCATGCGCGTTTTGACCGATGAGTATTTGCACTCCAGGGTAATCGGTGTTGAATCTAGGTATTTCCAGCTGCTGGGTGAAATCGTCCTCATCCCAGTTATAAGGTTCCACTTGAGTGGTAGCGAAGTTCTTTATCGCCACCATTTTTACTGACCTTATGCTATGTTCTCCTAGTTCATCCTGGGGGGTGGACAACGCACCTACATAATAATCCGCGATTACTGTAGATTTCCAAACCTGCATAATTCCTGACATGTTTAGCTTAGTTCGGAACTTGGATTGTCCAGCAAAGATGTCTTCGGCTAGTTCTTTGTCGATGAATGTTCCTGTACTACTGGAGTCAAGGAGGTCGTTCACTACATAACTCCTTTTAGGTCCGTGGACCCTTACCTGTACTACAGGAAATTCTCGGATTCCTACATTGGAAGATGGCACTTTCCAAGATGGTTGTCGATCAGAAGTAGTTAGGGTGAGGTCGCTGTCTGTATCTTTTTCATACGTGAGTGCTCGATACACTGCGGTATTTATCATGTAACAGGATTCGTTTTCGTCGGAGAACTCGTCCGTATAGAATCCTTCCATCTCAGATTGATCAGTGTCGTTCACATCACTGAATTGGACATGTAGTTCGGAATCACTTACCTGACTCGGACTATTTCGCTCGAATTTAGTGTGCAACAAGATATGATTTTTCGCACCGCACTTTGCACACCTTGTGTCGGAGTAACAGGTTCGCTGTTGGTGTCCTTGTCTGAGGCAATTATAACACAACCGCTTATCCCACATGACTTCCCGTCTCTCCGCTAATGATTTCTTCAGGAATTCATCACACATATTCAAACGGTGAGTCCCGTCACATAGCGCATATTTCGGTTTGATGTTACTTACCTTATTTTGAGTAACATTTTGCACACTCGTTCTTTCTTCGGGCTTTCTCACCTGAATTCTCTTGGGAGACTTAGGAGGAGTTTTTCTTACCTGTTCTCTCCTGTCATTGGTTCGAGACTTGAATTTACTTACCTGGTCTTTAGGCATTTTATTGACATAATAAGATCTTTCAGTGTCTTTCCCGCTATCCTCTCCTTGAGAAGTCTGGCTTTCGCCGTCGTCTGTATAACACACTGGTGTTACCTTTCTCCTAGAGACGGGTTTCTCACTTACCTTGTTTTCCGGTGTCTTCTCTCTGGACTGCTTTATGAGCTGTAATTTCACTTCGCCATCCAAGAATGACATGAGATCAGCCATGGTAGGGTCTCGTTGTTGTTGTTCCATCATATATAACACTTTCTTGTCCCAGCGTGTACCTACTCCGCCCTTCGGTAAAGTAGAAGCCACTGCCCTAATAACCATAGCACTCTGATACTCATGAGACTTACCTAGCCAATCTAATTGTCGGCAAATCTCCTGAATCTCATCGGAAAACTCTATAATCCCGCTGCTCATAAACTTTCGGGGCGCTACCAACTTTGTATACAAATACCCAGCTATGTTATTCCTATTACCATACCTGATGTTTAGTGTATCCCAAACTTGTCTTAATCCGTCTGGATGTGCAATAAACTTTAACGCCATTAACTTGGGAGATCCTTCCAAGCACTCGATGAGGAATCTAAGTTTCTCTCCATTAGATAGTACAGAGTTCTGTATGTTATCTTTGTAATATTCATTAAAAGGTAACCATTTCATCTCATCTCCATTGAACTTGATGATCTCTCCCACCTTTACCGCTTGCCGGGCTTCGGTTCTAGCCATCTGACCCGTAAAACTTTCTTGGGCCATCGAGTTATTTAATATCGAGGTATCGGTATATAAATTTCTAGGATTATGATCAGGTCTATAGGGAATATCATTATCAACATGTCTATAATTACCCTTAATAGGGTTCACTATAGGAGTTTCTACTTCGCTAGCAGTATATATGCGTGTAGGCTCCACACCTTGCGCATGAGATACTTCAGACCTAACAGGTTGACACATTGTTACCGGGGGTGGTGGTATACCCTTTTGTAAATTTACTAATTTATCGCGTTCTAGCGCGATACTTTGCTGTACTTCTTGCAACTCTAACCTACTTTCCTTTACGGTTCCCTTTAACTGTTGAACAGTCCCTTCTAACTCTCGGACCTGTTGGGAGGAGCGCACTCGATTCTCCTCCATCTTTCCGAGGAGAATATCCATCCCCCGCCGTCTCTCGTCTACCCAATCAACCGCCGAAGCGGGATCCGCCAACGTCGTAGCGGGCAGACGAGGGACTACGGGCGATATATCCTTTATATTTCGCTCGGAGTCCAGGACCGACACTGTTTCAGGGGCTGTTCCTCTAGGCACAGATAATTTGGTGCTGTGTAAAGGGAATTTAAAGGTAGGTTCTGGGAGTACAGGTGTCTCTATCACCGAAGGGGTGATTTCAAGAACAGGCCTAATTATTTCAGGCTCATCTACTATAGTAGGGAGCCTTTCTATTTTAATTATTTGGTCTGTGGGTTCTGTACTACCTAAGTTTGTGTTAGTTAGTTGCCTTCTAACAGCTGGGGGCAAATCAGGCAATTTCTGACGGTGGGATATTCTTCTACGTCTGCTTAGACGAGATCTATTTCCTCCGCCTTCAGTATCGGTGGTATCGCCTTCCTCAGATGATGTATAACCTTGTCTTTTGGGAGTAGATCGATTCATCATCTGCATATTACTAGCTGTTAACTGTTTATTAAAGTTATCTTGCCTCTCTTGAAGATTTTCCAACTCTAGTTGGGCAGTCTCTTCAGACGCCTTTCGTTCTGCTTCTGCCACTGCAGCTGCCAAAGCCGCTTTTCTTTCTGCTTCTGCCACTGCAGCTGCCAAGGCCGCTTTTCTTTCTACCTCTGCCACTGCCGCCTTTCTTTCTGCTTCTGCCACTGCTGCTGCCACTGCTTTTCTTTCTGCTTCTGCCACTGCAGCTGCCAAGGCCGCTTTTCTTTCTGCCTCTGCCACTGCCGCTTTTCTTTCTGCTTCTGCCACTGCTGCTGCCGCTGCTGCTATCTTTCTGTCTTCTATACGTTTTTTCTTTACTTGTTCTTCTTGAACCTTAGTGATGCGGATGCTTTCATCAAATTTAGCTTGGTTCGCAGCTCTCATATCCACATCGATGGCGTCCAACACACGCTGGGCTCCTTCACTATTAGGGCTAAGTCCCTCTAGCCTTCTCCTCAGCTCTTCATCACCTACAAAACGTTGATAGTCCGACAGATAGATGTCAATAGCATCCCTCTTATGCGGTTTCTCTGCTGTCGCTTCACTCTCCACTTGGGAAAATGTAGCGTCTGTTGATTCTCCATGGGTTGAGCGCTCATCTAGCTGGGCTTTCCACTGAGCCGTTCCTTGAACCTGGAGACTCACCTTTTGAAACCAAGTCTTTACAGCAACTTGCAACGACGTGTCTTGTCTTCTTTTAGAAGCCTCCTCAAAGGCTGATAAGATTAGCCTGATTCGTAGAATTCTTTCTCTAACTTGATAAAGCAGTTGTCCCTGCTCTTGAGGTCCTTGGGGTTGTTGAAACAGTTGTTTTTCTAATCGCTCCATAGAGCTTACGAATCCCCGTACGTATCCGGCTGCGGACCTCTTCCACACAGCTGGATTGACGGTTTCTTTGGTTACTCCCATCCTGTGTATATCTTCCCAGGCAGCTTCTGATAAATCAAACGGGAGTCCGGGTCCGGGGAAGTTCCATTGCGACTCGACAATAGACTTCAGTTCTTCCCTTGTATATCCCGCATAACTATCTTTAGTCGATCGCTTACTTCTCGCCCAATCGATCTGGTGTTCTTCCACCGCAATCAATAACCTAGTGAGTACGGCTGCAGGAAGGATGAGAAGGGGATCCGAATAAACCGCATCCGTCATCTTTGCTCCGCGCTCGGGTGTCAGCTCTACAGTATCCTCACTACTGGAGCTGTCGGGCCGTTGAGAAATAAGTTCTTGGCTCGCGGGTTGTTGTTGTTCCGCTGCTTCTTGGTCCCGCTTGACCTGAGCTCGAGTGCCTATGATAGACCTACGGTGTTGGACCAGCCTAGGTTCTGATATTACTACTGGGGGAATGATCTTTCTTACAGTAGGAGGTGAGTTGAACTTCGGTCCTACACGTTCCACACTCCTGTCTGGGTCACATATGGTTATATCTAGGAGACTGTCTGACAGGTTTTGCTTTGTGTCAGACATGTTGGTTTGTACAGTTGAATGCCTACTGCTATATTACAGTTTAAGCAAGTCTAGTAATTCAGTATCACTGTTAGCCTAGTAATTAATTACCGATACTGCTACTCAGTGTAGCGTGATATATATATAATATATTAGAATACCGGTATGCTTATAGTATATATATAAGTATTATTACAGACTAGGTTTGTCACAGGATACCGGTATGTAATTCCAGCACAAATATATATAAATATATAATAGGCCTATCGTGAATACCGGTATACAGCTTACACTTATAGTGTATATATATAAGTATAATTACAGACTAGAATTAATTACAGAATACCGGTATAATTTCAGCCTAAATTTATAGAAATAAATATAATAAGCCTATGGTAAATACCGGTATGTCAATTATTTTAAATAATTGAATTTCTGAATTTTAAGGGTTACTTGGTTACTTTAACTTACTTTATTACCGTTATTTAAGCAGTAGTCCAACTGACATTGAGACCTAGTTGTTGTATGGCAGGCCTACTATTTATAAATCGTTTGCATTGATTTATAATATATATATACCCGTTTAATGGGTTTTGTCAATATTTGAAATAAATGTTATTATTTCTGGGGGAGTCACTACACAGAAGCTATGCGCTCTCAGTGGAGTGCTACTTGTTGGACACTAAAACAAATAATTCTAATTTACCTAAGTTACTTAATACTACAAATTACGTACAATTCGGGTTGAGATTACAATCTCTAAATAAACATAAAAAATTACAAGTACGAATTTTTTAGGGTAATTTTACAAGAAGTCTACAAACCAGCCTAACAAAGGGTTAGAATATCTGGTTATTACAACGGACAGGGTACTACGGTATTTGAAAATAACAAGCAGTAGTAAATATATTGCGTTGTCCAGATAGAAAAATACCACCGTCTGACGACTTATGGCCGTATCGCTATAAGTACTACGTTATGTATCACGGAGTGTTCCTACCCAGAAGTTAATTACCGCGGTCTACCAGAACCAACGTGCCTATTAACCACTTTACAACACAAATATACTGCCTACAAACTAATCACCTTCGGAAAGCACTGTACACTAAACCCTAAATTAGGTACAAGTACTTGTACAACAAATAATCAGTAGTTAGAAATACTTGTACAGCTAAAAGAACCACGGCATCTGCTGGAGTGACCGGTGCACAAAATCGCCAGTCTTTACCTACGCCGAGCAGCCCTGATGTAGTACCGGGGTTAGTTTAACTATAACGGTATGTATAACAAGCACAATTACTGTAGGAATAAACTTGGGGAATGAATGTTGCGAATAATCGCATAAACTCTGAATAATAAATATTACGCTACGCGTACAGACTACTCAAACAAAATGCAGACCAAATACTGACAGACTACTATCAAGCCTAAACAAACTACGGTATATGCAGACTCCGAAATGGTTAGTTAGTATGCGTTCTAACCTAGTAGTAC